>VDFB02325377.1:13214-40229 GCA_007258455.2 Sequoia sempervirens
TCACATTATTTATTTAATTATTCCACTTCATCTTATAATTAATTGAATATCACATTTAATTAATTATCCTATATAGCCCTTCCCATTAATTAAATATTGTACTATTTAATTAATTTGACCTTAGTCCATATTCTTCCAAATCCCTAATCTTGGTTAAGTTAATAAATCTAAGATTAATTAGCTTAATTCATATCCTAATCATCATTAACATTTTTCCTAATTTTTAATTCCACCCATTCTCCCAAGGTTGTAGACATGTGACATGTGTCATACAAGCCTCTTAAATGACTTACATGCACAAGTCACTATCCATCTCCAAGTCATCCTTTGACCTCTCCTCTCATTGGATGCTCACACATGTGTGAGATCGTCTTCTCCATAAGAGCTACCCTACACTTTCCACTTATCACCACTTGTCATATCCTCCAAGCATACTCATCTTACACCTTGCCATATTTGTCTCCACTTGTCAAAATCTTGTTCTTCCCAAGATGTGCTCACACATGTGTGAGCACACCTTGCTCTCTTCCCTATACCACATGTCATAGTCACATACCTCCACCTTGTGACACTTGTCACAATGTTAAGACCTTTCCATCTCATGCAATCTCAATCAACCATTCCACAAGAAGATCTTGACCCTCCGTTTCTCCATCCAAAAATCTATAAATTCAAGCCTTCCCATCTCATTTTCAACACACAATTTGAGCTATCCATATTATGTTGAAAAATCATCAAAAGAAAAATCCACAATCATACTTAGAGAGAAAATCAATAAGTTTTTGGGTGCAAAACTTGGGAGCTCAATCCATGGAGGTGAAGATGTTGAAGGTATAAATCAATTTGTATTAATTGCTTTCATGTTTTTATTGATTTGTCTTCATTAGCATTTTCTCCCTCTCCATTTTGGCATGCCCGATGAGACCCACATCCATTTCTAAAGGTTTTTTGTGAGTTATTGTGAATTTTTCATTTGTAGGTTCTGTTTTCATGCCTAGCTCTACAGATTGTTGCTTCCGCTATGACTAACTATACCTTTGTGTCACTAAAATGACTAACAATGTCTTGTCTTGTATCTTTTTGTACAAAGGGATGTGCCACTTCCACGTACATATTCCTAATGCTCTTATCCTCCAATAATCTAGATGTAGTCTTTAGATTTTTGGGTTTGGGAGTCCTTTGAATAGATTGACCAACAAAATCTTTGTTAGGAAGATTAAGTTGGATTGTTTTCCTTTTCTTGGATAGAATTGTTCTAACCATGAGGTAGGAGTAGATGCAGATATAGATGTGCAACCAAGAGAAGTTAATTGTAAGACTCTTGTAAGAGGAGGAGTATTCAAAGTTCTTATAACAACCAACTCCTTCTTATAGGGAGTTACCATGAATTATTCACCAAACAGTAAATAACTAAAAACATAGGTGAAAAGAGATCTATACAATTTTTTTCTTTAAATATGGAACATGCTACTGCATAATTGTTACCATAACATCTATACAATCTTTTCTAACTGAAAAGAATAAACATCTAATAACTTTTTTCATTTCAAAATACACTTTTGAATTAATCCATGAAAGTTTTCATGATTCAATTCTAGGCATAACTATGCAAAAGAGGGTTTGAGGGTATAATACCCTGAACTTACCTTAAAGAAACTAATCATTTGCAAACAATTCAAGAACTAATCTATCTCAACTTGGAGATGTAAAGAATGAAGTAAGATACTTGCATGCTTAATTATCCCATTATCATCCTTTCTTACCTGAGTTAATTTCATGTAACTACCCGGCTCATGGCTACAACCACTTTCTTGAGTATTAACCCTAATCCATGAGAGAAACTACACTCGATATAATCTTTAAGTGAATCTTGACACAAAAAATATCTTCTTGACCTTCCTGGTCATAATGTAGTATGATTATTACTTAGACAAAGTCTACTTAGAAAGGGTTAGATCTCCATCAAGAATATAACTTCCTTTTAGTTTTAGACCTTCATGCTTTTCAGTGAAATCTTGTTAACTAATGATAAACACAATTGTAGACCAATTGGTCTCATCTTGCATAAAATAAGTGCTTACTCACTAAGTTTGAATAAAAATTCTAGGGTTATTCAGTTTCTTTTCTCATATTTAAGTCTTGACTCCAAATTGACCATGCCCATTTTGGTTGGTGGGATCATGTCAATTCTCATCTTTTCTTTCATGAGTTGCTTCTTTTTTTTGACCCATTCTAGACTCTGACCTTTACTCTAAGGTACCAACTCTCATTCTTGATTTCAATTATTACTGCTAGATTTTATTCTAGTTTTTTAAATCAAGATTTTTTGAAGGTTATCCTGCCTCTTCGGTACCTCCCTAGTTGCTTCTAATTCAAAATTTGTTGAATTTTATACTTTTGAAGTTTTTTCATTTATGCAAACAATTGGTTTCTCCAATTAAGCATTTGTATCTATTGACATAACCTTCTTTCTTGCTCAAGTGCATTCCTTTATCAATCCAAGGGAAATTTCTCTAAGGGTTGTTGGTTCAGGAGTTTAACATCTATGGATGATTCTTTCCTAGTCCCAATGTTAGACAAGTTTCGATAAATTGACTTACTGTTTTCCTTGTTCTTCTTTTCATTTCCTTCCTGGCATAAGAATTTTTAAAACATTTTCTACAGATAATGTTTTAAAGAAAAAATTATGTAATGAGGTCATAGGTCCAAGTGTTGAACTCGATAGCTCTGATACCATGTGTAACAACCAACTCCTTATAGGGAGTTACCATGAATTATTCACCAAACAGTAAATAACTAAAAACTTAGGTGAAAAGAGACAATTTTTTTTCTATAAATATGGAACATGCTTCTGCATAATTGTTATCATAACATCTATACAATCATTTCTAACTGAAAAGAATAAACATCTAACATTTTTTGCATTTCAATTCAATGATTACAATTTAGTAAACTATAAACAAATACTAAAAGAGAGTTAGGTCAGAGATCCTTATCTGGATTCTTTATCTTCCAAGATTCGACATATCATTTGCAAGAGGGAGAGCATCACCCAGGTGCTTTACCTCCAACCATGGACTTAAATGGTCCCATGCACACCTTCCTAACTATAAGTAGCCCTACCCTTCAATGAAGGGATTAGTCAAAAACCCTCTTAATTCTACCATCTGAGCTTTGGTGTTGTGCCCTATTTAACTAATACCATCACACAACTATGGATACCCTCCAACTATGTACAACATCTCTAACTAGCTAAGTATTTGGGTCACAGTGAACTGACTAGTGCATGCAGAGACAACTACACTCACTATGACCATAGTATTTGTATCATAAATACAATCACTTCTAAGTGCGAAGTCATTTGTTCACCCACCCTACTCAACTTGGAACACCTTTTCTAACCTAGGCTATTTTGTAACTGATTGTTCTACCCAATGGATAAACACAAAGAACTTATAAAAGGACATAAACTATCTTTCTAAACATAACTCAACTAATTTGATAAGATGTTTGGAATTTCTAGAACCCCATGTCACTCGGTGTAACTTTCAGGTCTTAGCGGTTGCCACTTATTCAAGTCTTGATTAACTAGGTCGGTAAACGACTAGGATGTTTTCTGACCTTGAATACCGATGCTATGTTCTCGTAACTTCCTGGGACTTAGCAACTGCCACCTATCTAGGTATTTTATAAACCATGAGAGTATCTAATCTCCCAATCTATTCTCACATAATTATTACTGATGACTTACTGCCACCAACTGGTTTAACATAGACACAAACTAAAAGTGCTGAAAAAATGTTCAATCATATATAATAAAATATTTACCTGAAGTTGAAGAATCATTCTTCTTATTATAGTCTCAAATGTTTGGTATTTAAGATTTGTTATAGATTCCTTCCTTGGAAAGTGAAGATTTATTAAGTGAATAGCTCATCAAGTTTGTTGGTTATTTCTGACTTGAACACCCAAGTTACTTTCACATAACTACCTGGGTCTTGGCTACAACCAATTTCTTAAGTCTTAACCCTAACCTATGAGAGCAACTACACTCAATATAATATTTAAGCGAATCTTGACACAAAACAATATCTTCTTGACCTTCTTGGTCATAATGTAGCATGATTATTACTTAGACAAAGTCTACTCAGAAAGGGTTAAATCTCCATCAACAATATAACTTCCTTTTAGCTTTAGACCTTCATGCTTTTCAATGAAATCTTGTTAACTAATGATAAACACAATCGTAGACCAACTGGTCTCATATTGCATAACATAAGTGCTTACTCATTAAGTTTGAAATACAACTGCTTTGGTGTAATACTACATACATTGAATTCCCTTGTTACACATTTGTAACATCTAGGGTCTATTGTGCCTATAGCACACATGCCTTGTTTGGAATGGGGACCCTCTCTTTTCACCTTCACCGGGTCACTTTTTCCTTCACCTCATTTTGCGTGCCCCTAATTTTGAGCTTAAAGTGGTCAAGAGTCCTAAAGTCATCATACTCAGTTGACCAAAATTCACCACCCAAATTTTTTTTTAAGTTTTTGGCTTTTGCGGGGCTTCCCAGGCAGGTTTCCCTTAGTCTTTAACTTTGGCGTCCTTCAACCCTTGCAGGTCCGCCCTTGCGGGCTTCCCTTTGCACATCACTACTGGATCTTTGTTATTTCATTGCTAGCTGGCATGGGATGTCCACCCGCATGATGGGTCCTGCACCCTTCTCAACCATCATCTTTCCACCGCTTGTCAAACAGAAATGCTTGGGGTTCCTTCCGCCTTGCGAGATCCACCTTTCCCGTCGCGGGTCCGTCAAAATTTGTGCCCAACTACCTCATTAGATGTCGTACGCGCATTCAATGTGGGTCATTAATGAACTTTTTCCTATAAATAGCCCTTTGACCTATCATTTTCACCGACCAAGTTTGAAATTGTAAGAGAGGAAAATGACAATCGCGTCCCCTACACCTGCACGAGCTTGCAAAGGATCTAAAACTCGGCCCTCATCGAATTCTTTGCGCCTTCCAGGTATGTCCGTCGTCGTTGACTTAAAACGCATCTTTATGAATAAGGTTTTTTCTAAAATTATTTGAAAATCTTAAGAGAAGCCTTTAACTCCTAGCGGCTGACCTAGCTACTCATCCCACACCTTAAATCATTTAAAACTTGGTGAAAACTTTCAAATGGAGCCCTTTTTAAACAATGCGGAACTTTGCTTCTCCATCACTGTTCTTCACAGAGCCTCGACCCCTTTGTGCCCTGCAAACTCCTCATCGTCATCCTGATCAAACTTGAATGCCAAACCTTGAATGTAAAAATTAAGTCTATGTGCCTTGGCGGGTCCTCCTTTAAAGACTGCCACATGCGGGCAGACGTCGTCCCACCGCCACCTTGGAAAAACCCAAAACGACGAAACACTTAGGCAAAAAACTAAAAATCTTGAAACCCTTGCGGGTCTATCCCTGTAGGCCGCCATGTGTGGGCGGCCCCCGTCTTGCTGCCATCCCTAAACGATCGACCTTTAGCCGAATCCCACACTATGGGCTCCGCCAGGCAGATTCCTTTGAATTCCAAAATGTGCTAAGTCATCTGTGTGGACTATTCCATGTGGGTCGGCGTGTGCAAACCGCTGCTGCATGAATGCCATTTCTTTGATGGTGAAACCTAAGCTTCTCCCCATGTTGCAGACCTCGTCGCCCTGATAGTCATTCACTATTTACACAGGAAAAACCAAAGCTAAGTCCTTGTGGGCTGTTTGGTGCAGGCCTCTGTCAGCTCTTCGCCATCGCCATAGTGCCATTTCCTAACATGTGAGTTGGTGCTCCTTCCTGCATCACGGGCTCTGTATTCCTCCTCGCCGATCAAAGGTTTCCAAATGAAAGCACCAAGGTAAAATGTTAAGTGCGGGAAAACATTTGCGGGGGTCTGTCTACGGATTGCCCCGCCATCATCTCTACTCTAAAAAGGCCAAGGAACCCGTCTGCCCGCATTGCAGACTCCGCCTAGATCGATTCCATTCAAGACTTCGACAAAATGCTAAGTCTGGTGTCATGATGGCCAAGCCCTCTCTTTAGTTTGTGGTGCAGACCCTGCATTCCCTGATGTCGTCTGATTTCCTTTAAGCAAAATGGCCAAGTCAAGGTGTTTTGTGGGTCCGTCCATGCGGACCGCCTCATGCAGACTACCGCCTCATCACCGTCATTCCTAAACGACCATCTCAAAGTGGCTTTCTATTGGTCCTGCCCCACAACCTCCCAAGATGATTACACTTCGAAGCACCAAGTCAAGACCATCCTGACTTCCTGCGAGTCCTGTATTGTGGAACTCTCCATGCGGGTTTCCATCCCTTGACCATTGTTTCCTAACGACAGAGCTGAAAACGTCTGTGAAGCCCTTGGCTTTTGCATGCCTTGCACCCGCACGAGAAAAATGACCAACCAAGTGACCCTAAAGGACTTCATAGCCGATCCTGCACATGCCAAATGCCTCATTGAAAACCTCAACCGCCAAATCTCCAATGAGGAACTTTGAGTGTGGGTGGACATCTGTGGGCCACCGTGACCCCGATGTCGTTTTGCTCCCAACTGCTTCTGACGGCTCCCAGCTGAGGGAAACCCGCATCCCTGGGCCTGCATCCTTGAATTCGATTTGAATGAGCCCCAAACAATAAATGATAATGGATTTTATGATCTTTTGAAGATGAATTGTTGGATATAACCCTTGTTTTGAAAAATCTTATTGACGATTCCCTGATTTTCTATGTGAATGCACTTACTGCATCCTTGTGTGTGGGATTTATGGAATCTAATGTGGGTCCATCAGGGAAGTCTACTAAAAAAGAGAAAGGAAAGAAGCTTGCAAAAGCACTGAGGGGGAAAGAA
This sequence comes from Sequoia sempervirens, assembly GCA_007258455.2. Taxonomy (NCBI): domain Eukaryota; kingdom Viridiplantae; phylum Streptophyta; class Pinopsida; order Cupressales; family Cupressaceae; genus Sequoia; species Sequoia sempervirens. The sequence goes on from VDFB02325377.1 coordinate 20,099, forward strand.
GAGAAGGACCAAATGAAGTACCAGTTCCATGGGGTAGAGTGCACCTCTAAAGTCACTTCCACTTGGGATTTTGTGTCAGATACCAACCTTGGACATGTGGATATAGACAAATTCCGATGGAAGGTCTTGATCAACCCTACAACTGAAAATGCACAAAAGATTAGAAAGAGTGGCCTCGACAAGGCAGTCGGCTTTCCACCTACACTCGTAGCTCCAAAATTAGTGATGGTATGCAGAGAGTGCTACCACAACATTAAGAAAATAATTGATCATGATGGTAGAGTGTTTGCAGATTTTTCTACCAAATCCATAGGCCAAACATTCCATATACCCACATTTGATGTCATGGAGGAAACAAAGAAGGGATATGTCGAGAACATGTGGAAGGCAGACCCTCTAGGATGCAAGAAGTTGAATGACTAGCATTAGTTGAAGGAAAAGAGGGGTAGTTTTGCCAAGGTTCCCTAGGAGCTGTTCAGAAGTGACTTCTATGAGGAGTATCCCAACTTGGTCACCCGGCTAAGTAGAGTAATGGGCCTTCCCACTGCTGTCTTATTTCAGGAGTGGATGTTCTACTTTATCGAGATCATTCGTGAAAAAACAAAGTTCCACTGGGCGAAGATGATCAGCAATAACATACACAAACAACTCATGGCTATGAAGAAAATGTCCTAGTTTTACATGACCACCTACCTAGTGTACCTCTTGGAAGAACTGTTCCCATACAAGGACCTCTTTGTTGCAAACAATCTGAATCCAGGGAGGGGAGAACTCAAGGTGTATGACCGCTACCCTCAACTGCAATATAGAAACTTTAAGAAAGAATACCGGAGGGTAAATGATGCCTTCATTGGGAATATCATCAAAATCCTTGGAGGAGACCCTGAGAGAAGAGTCTCACACAGTGCCAGAGCTTTCATCTAGAGGTTCGGGTATCTATTTATACAATTCCCAAAATTTACATACATTAGAATAGAAGGGTTCTCTGAAAGACGCTACAAGCTGCCCCGATATCCCAATGACAAAATGATTATATTGGAGGTCTCCAAATAATTGCAGAATGCCCATGCCTTGCTAAGAGACAAACACAGAGCAGGGATCCCATATCCCCTGAACTTCGAGCAAGGAATGTATGTCGTCCCTGCTGCCTAGTGCGCGAAATATTCAGAGAAGGAGATAGTGGGGTACAATCTGAACCTCCATATAGCCCGAGCAAGAATGGACCCATATAGGAAATTGAAGAAATAGGTTGGGAGGCAGTACACTCATCTCCCTCATATCGAAGATTTCTGGGCCAACTGCCAGGATGACAAGGAAGTGCAAATGAGGTATTACATGCAGATGATGGCTCAGTTTGTGGGGTCAATAAACCTATTTATGATGCCAAATCAAATTATAGAGGAGGATGACACCATTTTTGATGAGAGATTTGATACTGTGGCCAACCTGTCATTGCCATTAATAGATTAGGATGAATCAGAGGTCGATGACCTCAATATAGTAACGCGGCCAGTTGAGAACCAAACAAGGCAATGGGTAGATGCCCAAATTGCCCAACTCAAAGTGCAAGGTGTAGTATTAACATATGGTGAGCTCTAGGATGAGCTCGAGAGTGAAACTGATAGTGGAGCAGCTATTGCCCCAGCAGAAGAGGCACGTAAATCCCCTCTGACAACAAGATCAAGGAAAAGGAAGAATGTGCCCGAGCACCATCTGAAACACAAGGTATATACATAGAAGGCTATGGAGGGAGAATCCTCAAAGAAGGCAAAGAAAATAGAAGGATTGTCAGTGAAATGCCAACAATTGAAGAGGATCCCCAACACGAGGGAGAAGAAGAAGCTGAGCGGCCACAATCGAAACCTACCACCTCCGTTCCCATCACGGATGCTACTGTTGCCACTCCTCCAGCTCCCGCGTCTCAGGCATTGACTATTTCATCCCCACTCACCGTGGAAATTTTTGTCCACCTTGCTTCCACCTCACCAATGACCCTGATTATGATATTGGATTCCTCCTAATCCATGACATTCCTGCTGTCATCCACCTCGCTTCCTCCTCCACTGCCCACTCTCTCTACTCCAATGCTTGCAGTTACCACTGCCACTATGCCACCACTCACCTTGCTAGATTCCTTTGCAAAGTATATGCAAGGAATACCTGCTAACATCTTTGGGGTGATTATGAATCCCATGGTGCAAGCCTTAATGGAAAATATTGCAGCTAGCCTACCCATTCCTCCACCTCCTACAAAGCCACTAAAAATGGAGGCTACCATGAAAATATCTGAAGAGATGGAGAAACACCAAAGGGAGGCTACCATAGGAATAGCTGAAGAGCCCGAGGATCCTTTTAAGGATGATTATTTTGAACACCCAGTGAGTGGAGTGAACATAAGCTTGGACAAGGTGGCGTCAGATGAAGAAAAGTCACAATCTTTAGAGGAGGATACTAAGGCTCTGAATCAGAGATATGTAATAGAAACCTCAAATGAGGAGCTTGAAGAGGAGTTGTCCTAGGAGATAGGTGAAAAGGTCGAATCTGATCTGAAAGGGAAGCTCCATGAAGAGAAAGAGGATACCAATGTTAACATGGAGATACTTCAAGAGCCTCCAATAATTGGTCAAGAAAAGGGCCCCATTCAAGAAGAAGTGCCTCCCGAAAAGGAGGAAGAAGTGAAAGAAGAAGATAAAGTAGAAGAGGACACACCAAAGAAGAGCCCTAAGCCCGAACACCATGTTGAGCTCGAACAAGAGAAGGAAGAAGTGCCTGAGAAAGAGGATTCCATTGAAGAAAACATAGCCACTATTGAGTCAGATAAGGAAAAGGCTATACACATTGAGGATTCTGATGAAGAAGAAAGAAGCTCTGGGCGTGAAGAGAAGCAACCCCAACATGAACAAGGAGAGGAAGGTGATCATGAATCACCAAAAGGAGAAGCCCAGGTGCCTGATTGGCTGGAGAAAAAGCTACATAAGAAATCCCTTCTAGTGGTCATTGATACAAAGGCTAGACTCAAGGCCATACTATCCAGAGCGCAGATAAAGACAAGGAAAGAAAAGAAGGCAAGATAATACTCTCACATCATTGTTGATGCCTTCAAATCAAGAACAGTGCAAATTGCTACCCTAGTGATAGAAAAAGGTGAAGGAGTAGGTTATAATATCTTCACCATCAATTTGGGCCTGACAACCAAAGAACATAAAATAGATGAGTTCCACAGGTTAGTGGCGATGATCGTGCAACAAATGAGCAAGGATCAGTCTTCTAAGGAGGAATTAAAAGCACAAGTGGAAGATTTACGAAGGGATTCTTCATCAAGGCGAAGGACTCCAGGTTTTCCTCCTGTTATTATCATTATTATTACTATTATTCTATTGTTTTTTTTATAAACAAAATTTGACTTACTGTGCTTTAAGAAATTCCTTTGAAAGAAATTCTATGATTCGGAAACTTGTCTGTCTGTAAACGTTTGAACTCTCTGTAGAAAAACTATAAGCAGAAACCCTTAAAGAAATTTACTCAATAAAATTTGGTTGTGAGGATTTTTGGTTTTGAAATAAAAATCATTGTTGCTATAGATTTATATTATTTGCTTGATTTAGTTTATATCTGGTATTAAGATCTGATTGTTTGTATTATTTATTCCTTAAGTTGAAGAAAATATACATATACCCTTACTTATATAAAAATATGTTTTGATACAAATTAAACAAAACAAAAATATATGTGCTGTGTATTCTATATATTATTTATTTTTGAGGAAAATCTGTACTAGTGAGTTTCTGGGGATAAAATTATAATTGTTAAAATATGTGTATCTGAGCTCTGTACTCATACTACAGTACTGGACTCAAATATATCAAAACATAAATTAATTAATTAATTAATTATATAATTTATATGGTTAAGGTTGTGAAATGTTTTTATAAAATAAAATTCTTGTTTCGAATTGTGAAAATGAAATTTACATTGAATTAAATTAATTCGAAATAAAATTTAGATTTAAAAAAAAAAAAAAAATTATTTTATTTGGGGGTGGGAATGGCCGGCCGAGGCCGTACCGTTCCCACACCCCGTGGTACTGCTGCGCGCAGTCACCACTGACTGCGCACAGCAGCCCATGGCTGCTGTACGCAGCCAGTGGGGACTGCGGCCCCACCCACAGGGGGTACGCAGTACCTACGTACTGCGTCCTCCCTGCAGCGGGGTACGCAGTACCACTGGCACTGCGTCCTGCGTGCCTTTTTGTTTTGAATTTTGTTTTAATAAAAGTTTGTTTATTAAAGAATTTACTTTTAGTTTAATTTTATGTTAATGTTTGTTTTTATTAGTATTTTAATTTATAATTCCATTTTTTTTAATTAATTCATATTCGTTTTATAAAATATATATATATATATATTATATATAAATTATTTAATATATATTTAAATTAATTGTTAAATTTTTTATAATATGTTTTAATAAAATGATTGGTGTTATAATCAAACAGTTTATTCTTAATATATTTATATAAATGATTTTTAAATGTTTTGAATAAAAAAAATTTAGTATGATAATTTTTACTAGATATAGTGATATAGTTTAATTGGAGAAATTTGAAATAAGCTATGTGATTATTAATTAAATCGAATAGTTAAAATTTAAAGGTATGATGTTATAATGTAATTGTGCGAATTTGAATTTAACAGTGTGTTTTGTTTTGAATTGAATAATCTCGTATTGTCGATTTATTTGTTTGACAAAATTATTGAGTTTGGAAATATTTCTTTATGGAATTGTTCTTAAGTAGTTGTTTTCTTGAGGTTATTCGTCAAGTTGTGGTGGTACTCTCTTCTTTATGTAATTGTGTCGTATGGGAAAACCCTAGGTTCACCTTACTGTTCGTAAGAGTATAAGTTATGGTTAAGGGCTTCCAGAGGTGGAATGCTTGTCTTTCATGTTCTTTTATTCCCCATGTCGGGCAATTAAGGTTAAGAGTATGGTAAGTCTTCCAGAGAAGTTTTCTTGAGTGGGGGTTCATTTTGGTGAATCGCTTTGATGTTTCGTACTATGATGTTGTACCCGGTTTCCACGAACGGGATTTGTGCCTCCTAAGAAATAGGAGTGGGTAATGAAAATTGTACCTCCTTTGGAAGGAGTGTGTATTTGGATTGGTTTCCTCCAGTGGTTGGAGTGGGTTCCTTGTTTTGTTTTCTCCTTGGATTGGAGAGTTTATATTAATTATCTATTGTGGTATCGTGCCTTGTGTGTTGTCGATAGGAGAGTGGCTCTTTGTGGGGGTCCGGCACACAAAGGGGCGCCAGGGTAACCTACCTAGAGTTTAATTAAGTGATAATCTAAATGAATTAATGGGGGGGCTTTCACACTAATAAAGATAAAGGATGTCTCTCTCATGAAGCAAGTGAATGATAAGGCTCGAGATGAGATGGACGCATAGTTTTGCGTGAGGGTCCGGCGGCCGGTAGAGGCAAGCCAGGGTAACCCAGGATGGGGGTCCGGTAGCCTAGGAAGGTTGAGCCAGGGTAACTCATGGCAATCTATGCATGACACTCTTCCTATGTCAACAGTTAGCTAGTTATTGTGCGATGTTCACGATCTTTGATCTCTGGAAGCATTGTAACCTTGTGTTAAGTGACCTTGTGATTGTAGTTGTGAAGTAATTTTGTGATTTCAGTGGTTATGTGCCTTGATGTTTTCTCTTTGGTCAATTGTTGGATGAGGTTCTTGTTATTATGCCTTGAGTTCATTGAAGTTGTGCATGTGACTAGTTGTTATTTGGGAAGGTGTTTTATTGTTATGTTCTGGGTGATTTGTTGTTGTGCCTCTTGGAATGGTTGTCGTGAGTTTTCTAAGTGGTTTTGGATGTTAAGTTGTCTTTGGTGTTAGTCTTTGTGATTGTTAGGCGTACTTGGTCGGGGACCCTTCCTTGTCTACTCTCAGCACGGGGGTGGTTGGGTGGAACGTGCTTCGCACCCCATTGGGTTTCCCTCTTCTGTTGCAGATGTATCTTTTACTTGCAGGTTTAGGCGGATGTTGATGATCCAGTATCCTTATGTACCAGATTGATGTATATACTTCTTATGTAATATATTCATTGTGTATTGTCTCCCACGTGTGTTGGGATGACCTTGTTGTAATTGTTTATGTGATTATTGAGATTGTATTCTTCTATCATTGGGATGTAATAATTATTCAAGCCATGTATTTATTCAGGAATCATTTGTTATAGTTGGTTATGATGAGTTGTATCTATCGAAAATATGTAATACTTTATATCTTTATAATTCCTTGTATTGTCATTTGTGCTTATGTTATTAATATGGTTATAGTTGATGAATACCTTATATAATGGAATGGAAATGAATAGTTTTACGTAGTAGATTAATTATTGTTATCTCCTGATCGTTGTTATGGGTTAGTGTAGTCATGTCACTTCGTGTACCCCTTTGGAACTAGTTGTGCCTCATGATACATTGTTATGTTATAGTATTTAAGTATGTTTATTTTATGTTTATATTCTTTTTTAAAAAAAAAATTGTTCCGTTGTTTTAGTTCCTTTGGGGTTAGCGGTGAATGACATATAATATCTCCACCATCAATTTTGTCCGACAACCAAAGAGTGAAAATAGATGAGTTCCACGTGTTAGTGGCGACGATCGTGCAACAAATGAGCAAGGATCAGTCTTCTAAGGAGGAATTAAAAGCACAAGTGGCAGATCTCACCACCTATATTCAACAATGGAAATCCTTGGAGGAAGAAGCTCCAACAACATCATCTGTGCCCCCTCTTCTCTCCCAAGAAGACCTCACCTAAATGGAGAAGATGAAGAATTGGACCAAGGCCACTACAGATTGGTTCCAACAAGTGCTATACAACGTTGACATGGGAATTCGTCACGCTGCTCAAATGTTAAATAAATTATGGGATTTGAAAAATCATCTAGAGGCCACGAAGAAGACATGCCACAGGTTCATCGAGCTATAGAGGATCACCTATCCTAAGCTCTGAGGCCATTCTTAAGATGCCACAAAAGACATGGGAAAAGGAGTTGGAACTCATAAAGGATGATCACTGGCTAGTGGAGACGTGGAAGATGGGCTTGGATCATAGGAGATATGTCTTGGAAAGGGTGTTCCACGAGGTAGAGCTTGACCTCAAATGGGTTGTAGAGCACATAATGGATAGCGAAGACTATCTTAAGATGATGATAGATTATGACATGCGCACCCTAGAGCTAGATCCTGAGAAAATCAAGCCATTCTTCCATAAGAAGATGGAGCAAGGGGCTAAAAATGCGCTAACACTAGATTTCATGGACTTTGTTGTGAAGGAATTCACTCAGTCTAAGCAAGTAATCAAGGCCATGCCAAGATGCACCAGACACTGGGAGAAGATCACAAAGAGATTCAAAAGGATGACCTTTCAAGTCCTCTAATTGGACATCATGGAATGGAATAAGCTCCAGGTGTTGATTGGGAAATTTGTGGAGTATGCCACCCTTCAGAAAAATGAAGGAAAACCAATGATTGATGATGAGTTTCTAACAATATAGCTAGAAAAAGAAGGCAGTCACTAGAAGACAAAACTGCTACAGTGTCAAAGCCACTAGAGGACAAAATAGAGAAAAGACAAAGATGTATTTTATAATGTTATATTTTGTGGGTAGGTGAAACCCTAATATAAAATGAATCTTGGCCACACAATGAAAGTAAATCCTACCCATTCATTTCACTTTTGGAAAACTATAAATAGGGGTCTCCCTTCATTTTAAAAGAGAGAGTTGAGTTGTTGTGTAAAAACATGCTACAAAAATTTCAATAGAATTGCATTGTTTAGGTAGATTCTTGTGTTTCTCACATGTTGCATGATTCATCTTCTCAAAGTTAGAATTAAGTTTGTTGTTCTAAGTATTTCAAGTTGCTTTTAGTAGTTTAGTTCATGTTGCACATTGATAGTGAAGAATGTTATTGTGTTGATGCCTGTCATGTTCATGTTTTTTGTTGTTTATTGATGATGAACAACAATGTAAAGTTAGTTTGAACATTAACTCATTTCTACACTTAAAATTCATCTATTATTTATGCTTTATGGTGAATGAATAGCTGAAAATCTGCAGACCTTAGAATATAGCACTAGTTTCATGAGATTGTTAGCTATTTTGGTTAAGTGGAACTTAGTTTTAGGAAGGTTGTCCACTGTAGCATCCTCCCTTGTCACTGTTCATCATTAGTTGCAGGTCTAGGAACTCTTCTATCCCCTTTTTCCTTTTGACATTTTTTTGAAACTAGAGCTTAGATAAAGTTCCAACATCATGAAAAATACAAATTTGATGTTAAACATGGAGTTTTAGACTGTTGTTTTGAACTTGCAACAATTTCACTCCACTTCCAAAATCTCAAAAACTCCATTCGAAGATCCAATTCCTCCCAACTTAGCAAATTTTCCATGCCTTTGTGATTACCAACAAATCACATCAATCAGCTGAGCTGATTTTCTAAGTCATGACCTGACACCCGAGAGACCTTGGGATAATTTTCTGCAACTTATTTGTGGGAAGTTGTCTTTCAAGAGAGGTAGTGCACTTGTGTGCTACCTGTGTTGAGAAAGTGCAAAAACACCCATCAACAGGGTCTAGGCTACCGCCTCTAATTCAAGCCATAACGTAGATCAAAAGGGATTACCTTCTTTCAAATTCTTTGGCTTCTTTAACAATATTGATGACACTATGTCATCATCAAGACGTATGCATGGTCATATAATAGCATAAAGTCATGCTTTACAAATACCCTACCTAGGTTTTTTCAATAAAGTACATATCAAGAAAGGTAAAGGTCTTCCTTTTCAAGGACCCAATTTACTTTAACAAAGTCACTCAACAAGTAGTTGATAAAGAAAACCAAGACTAGCTATACTTAACTAGGTAGGCATCCTTGATAAAGAAAACTAACACTTAGCTATGTTTTAATCATTTCTACCACTTCTTTAATTTCAATCTATACAAGCTTGGTTCAACCCCCACAAAGGAACTAAGGCTTCATGTTTTCTTATCATGGGTTTATTTAAGAACTTTAAATGTGAAACCTTTGTATTCAATAATAGGCTTAAAGATTGGAAAGGATAACAAACCATTTCTTTATAGAGTGTAGAGAGTCTCATATTAATCCATGAAAATTTTCATGATTCAATTCTAGGCATAACTATGCAAAAGAGGGTTTGAGGGTATAAATACCCCAAACTGACCTTAAAGAAACTGATTCTTTGCAAATAATTCAAGAACTGATCTATCTCAACTTGAAGATGTAAATAATTAAGATACTTGCATGCTTAATTATCCCATTATCATCCTTTCTTACTCAACAAGATTGCTAGAATGGAGGATAGAAAACTACATGCAATCTTTCATGACTCGAAAATAAATTATAAAATAAAGGGGAGGAATCATGCATGTGCACTAACTAATAAAATGTATGCAACTAATCTTTTTCTCCTCGAGCAGCTTCTACTTTGATAGGCTTTACTACAATGGTCCCTTATGTTCTTCTTTATGCACAAGATAGGTGAAATAGAGAGTTTCCATGGAGCTGGCTTCCTTTTACTATCAATTTACTGCCCTTCCTAGGAACGACTCAGTTCTCCTTTTAACTTTGTCGCCTGAATACAAAACATAGGATAAAGTGTTGATTTCCTCACATGGTATTTGACTATTGTCTATATCACCCTTCCAACTACCTTTTCCCCTAGATTCTATCTCTTAATAACTGATTACACTCTCTTATTCCTTTTTCACCCGAATGATATTAAGTTTGTTCCTATCTAACCAAAATTCCCTGCTGATATATGTATCTTCTTTTCTACCTTTTTAATTAGCTTTGGTACCTCCTAAAGCCAACCCCCATATCAAGCAAGAATAGAATATTTATATGCTTTATTTAGAAAAGCTTGATTAGTTATGAAATAGTTCCAAAGTTGAGGTGGACGATTGTCCAAACAATTTCCCTAACTACCTCCAAGAACCATCAAGCCACTTTTTCTTTGAGCGGTTGGAGGAAAAATAGTTATAAAAATTGTGTAATCACTACCATACCACCAAGAACTCCATGGCTTATGTTAGATAGGTCTTGTTAGAATTTTTCCCCCAAAGCACCCATAACAGCCATGTTTTAAGAGGAAGCGATAAAATAAAACAACCCCAAATTAAATGGCAATTGTTTTCTTATTCAAAGCTTGCATAAACAGATACAAAATCAGTTCCAAAAGATATTTCCTATCCTCCTCCCAAAATTACCACGAAAAGTTAAGTAAGAAATGGTTACAATAGACAATTACTCACTGCTTTGACATGGAGAGAGCCACAATTTTATGCAAGGTGAATTTAAGTTATCAAAAGATTCAGTTTTGTGCCACCTTTGTGGCATTAAGCCATGACCCATCATGCTTATTACTGACTATTTTAAACATTCAAAATGCCACCAAAATAATTAAACATGCTCCTCTAAGAGAGTCAAGCAAGGTATGATTTCCATTGACATCTTTAAACATTAGAACTTCAACTAGACAAATTTATATTTAACCCAACAAGATCCTCATTATTGAGTTGATCCCAATAGACTACATTCTCTTTTATAAATAAAAGGTCGAGCAAAAACATAAGCCATCAGCTAGCTTAGCCATCTCAAAATATCATAAAATATATAAGAATATTAACATTCAAGAATAATAATATCGTATGAATGGTTGACGATTTTGAACGTTACGTCGAGATGTGGCATTATTGCTGAAATAGAATCATCACACCAATATGTTTATTACTAGCATGGATTACACATGAATGTGCATAATTATGTTCACTCATAAGTGTATAAATATAAATATATAAAGAAAAAAAGAGGCTTATAGACCTTAAACCACCATTCCTTGTGAAATGGGGAACACAACAAGCTAACACAAAATGACTTACCTCAAGCATTAAAGAACATCCCATAGACCATTTAGGTTTACTGACTCATACATGACCATGACTAGCTTAGATGACATAACAAGAGAATCCTCGACGTCGCCCTTCTCCCAAGTAATACTCACCCTCTTTCTCTCTAGAGGTGTTTGGATCGCTCCTGCAATCTCAGTCAAGAAATGAATAGGTAGTTAGCCTGAATAAAATTTATAGCATGATCATATCATTGCATTTACATTAATCATTTTCTTTAAAGAAATAGAATCATCTCATTATATTTCATCATATTCATGACATCAAATAATCTTCAACATTCCATTTAAATGCAGTAACATACCATTGCCCAAATCCATCATAATATGCAACTTTCAATGTTTCCTAATCTCATGATTCATCTTAATAATTACCATAAAGTGAAAAGTAATTTAGGAATCTAGGGTGGGGTGTAATAGTTCTTACATCAGGAGAAGAGGGTGGAGTAGGGCCTACCCTAGGAGAATTTTTTAGTTCCTTTAGAGGAGGAGAATCATGAGAAGAAGGATCAATCACATGCAAAGGAGAGAACAATACATTAATTGTTTCCTCTTCCTTTGCAACCTATTTATCTTTGTCTGTTTGTACTTGTTTTGGGGCATCTTCTCCATAAGTCTTATCTAGTAAAATTTTATCTAAGGGCTTTTCATCACCATCTCCTTGCTTTCCTAAAGTTATTTGTTGAATGAGAGGTGATTGAATACTAGAGGATGAAGGTGCTTGGTTCATTTCTCCTTGATGTTGAGTGTCTTGAGACTTAGGAGGTGGATCATTTTGTTTCTTTGTAGCCTTCCTTTCTACCCAATCTTGCATTATCCTAAGCACCACTACAATTTTTGCACCAATAGTTTCCACTTCCCTAATGATCTAATCTATATATACAATTGGTAGAGTTTGCACATGATCAACATAGATTGAGTCCAATACATTAGAATCGTCATCATCCAGGGCTTGGATATCCCAATCTAATCTAAATTCTACTATTTTCCTAAAATTTAGCCTCATCCAACTTCTTTTGTGGACCTTATACTCATTTGCACAATTTTTCCAATAGTCTTCTAATTGCAAGATTTGATGGAAACCAAGCCCTAGTTGCAGATTATATTTAACAAAATTATTACTGCCAAAAGGAAACCTCCTTTCATAAAAGTGCATTGTATATCTTGCCAAGTTCCTTTCAATATTAAGGGCATCAAAAATTGAATTAAAATAATAATAATCAAGGCCAATGGGAAATTGAATACATACCTTTTTCCTTTCTTGGCACCTTTTGTTCACTTCTAAAATTTGTTTGCACACTTCAATTAAGATAAATTTATCTTCTACATATTTGGGTAGTTTTTAGGGGATTCCATCAAAAACCCCAACCCTAATGTAAGTGAACGTTTTGGAATTGAATGAAATGGCTACCATAGGCATTAATTAATCGTATAGCTTTGGGAGATATCCTCAAACCTATATCCCCTTGGATCTCTCTTACCATTCTCATGGTAAACACATCATTTAACCTCCTAAAATGTCTATAGCTCCTCTCCAACTAGATCATATCATAATAATCATAGATCTAAATCTCCTCATCTTGGACTTCAACCAGTCTCAAATCTAGCCACAGTCTTGTACAAGTGATAACATAAAACAAGTATGAAGACATGTAGAATGATTTATTAATGGGGAATTAAATTTTCATTAAGTGCATTTGATCATGTATCACTTGAGCCCAATCAAGATATTGCTCACCATGAATGATTATTTGTATGAATAAATACATCCAATCTTCAAAATCATGGCTCCTTTCGTTATCTTTCAATTTATGTAAAAGCATAATTATATTTGAAATTTCATTAGTGACCATTTTTGAAATTTTAAATGAGAACGACCATGAGAGCTTTTTAGAGAATTGATTAGTTTCGATAACCTTGTTGGGATTTTAAAAATATTTAAAAACCTTTATCATATTTCAAGAGTCCTTTATCAAAACATCCTTCGAAGGGCACAACCTTCATAATGAAAAATATTTCTGCTATAGTCATGGTTTCAACAACCTCATTAGGACCTGTCGGAGGATGCAAAACCTACATAAAGTTTTTAAATGCTTGTTTTAATCTTCGATTTGCTTGAGACTTTTGACATGCCACCTTTGGAGAATGAAATTTTACCTTATAAATTTGGGGACAATATACACTCGGGTAAAAATAAGGTTTTCAAAACCTTATCAAATCTCGACAAAGGTTTTGAAACCTTTGGAAAATTTTGAAAGTCCAATAATTTTACTGAGCACTTAACTCTTCTCTTTGATGTTGGTGTTTGGCTAGGTTGCGGGAATCGTTTCAGGTGTCGACAAAGTTTCAAGAACTTTTAAAAAGGGTTGACGAAAGATATTACTAAACTTTCACATGAAATTGGTGGGAAAAGATCATGTTGTGACAACCAATTTGGAACCCGATAAGGTTTTGGAAACCAAGTTAATAGTCGAAACTATGTGACAAAGACCACTTGTAAAGGATTTCATAGTTTTTCAGAGTTGGTATCAAAATTAAGGTAATAAAGTACATTAATATATTTATTTTACTATTGTTTCTATATTCCTCAGATACATATTTTTTTTATAACTTTTGATCTGCTTATCAAAATTAAAAAAAATAGGATTGTTCTACACTTCATTCTTTACACATTAAGAAAAAAATGTATTTTTTATTATTATTGTGTTATGTGATGTGCATGTTTAGTGATGCAATTTTTAGGATGCATCCACTTTGAAAAATCACAAAAAATATATTCAATAAAAATTTACAAAACAATATACAACTTCTAGTACTCAGTCTTAACTATGTTTCTACCAATCTATTTTAAAATCACTAAATGCAACAAAAAATAGGGGGTGAACACTAGAAACTATTCTATTTTAGTGAGAAAAACAAGAACACTTTTGTGTGCATGTGCAACATTTCATCCTCTTAATTATGTTTCTACCAATCAACTTTTAAAAATACTAAATTCAACGAAAAATAGGGGGACACACACTAGACACTATGTTATGTTTTAGTGAGAAAAACAAGAACACTTTTGTGTGTGTGCAACATTTCATCCTCTTAACCATAACTATTTTTGAAAAAAAAAAAATTTAGAAACTAGATTCAGAGTACTACAATTCTTGTTCTTGTTGTATCTTCAAATTTTGAGTGCATAAATCTCAAATTACTCATCCAAGTTCAGGTTTAGCTAATTTCAAAAAAAAAGTGGCCACTTTTGACCCCCTTTTTATATACCATTTCTATGCACTTACCCATTAGATGTTCTTACAAATTTTTACACATATTTGAAGATAGCCAACACATAGTCAAAATTACCACCTCAAATTAGGACAAACCATTTCCCTAATGAGAACAATTTATTAATAGCCAAATTATCTAAATAATCATCAAATTTAACAAGTTGATGACTATTTTCTTTTTTATTTAGAAAATATAAAATACCCAACAGTATGTTGATTTAGGAAAAAAATAATAATAATTTGTAAGCTATAAACACATACTTGAAGCTGATACATTGATAAATTCAGATTGGGGACCTTATGCTCATGCAAAATTCTAAGTTGGAAGAAAAGGAAAAAATTGAAAATTTTGATTCCCTATGGGTTAGACCTTATCAAACTACTGAAGAATGCAATCAAGGAACATCCTACACTAGGATCATTGACAAAAATTTCATGGAGCTTCTAGCTCATGGACAACATATCAAGCACTACTTATCTTAATGGTGTGGTTATTAGAACCCCTATGATGTATATTATCTTTTTTTTATGTTTGTGTCATGTTGTATTGCATATATTGTTTCTTCTTGTGTGTATTCATGACCCTTATTCATCAATGATGAAGTGTAAGTTAGTCCTAGACCTCACTTTGTCAAATCTCATTTTGTTCCTAGATAGTAGGATCTTTGTTGTGCCTACAAGAAACACACATCCCCAATAAGAGCCAATGTTGGAACCCCTAGTTGTTGTGTCTCTTTTTGCTTTGAATTTTTTCTTTAAAGGTTGTGATTTTGACCCTTTTTCACCCATCATTATAGTCGGTCTAAGATATTTGTAGATCTGGGTCCCCTATGTTGAAGTATTTTATAAGAATATTATTTTAGTGTATAATCATAAAATCATATTATAAAATTTGTTGAATGGGATTTTTGTAGTCGGTGCACTTTTGTTAGGCCTCTCTATGGTTTTTTTTGGCCTTGTCCCTAAATCCCCTATTATTTAGGGTTCTCCCTTTAGGGTTCTTCTCCTTAATTCTAAGTACTTTAGTTCCCTATCAAGCCTTGGGGTTTGACAAGAAACTTTGGACCCATGCATGTTTCATATTCCCCGATCCTCTTTGCCCTTGATCCACACTTGGCCTTTACCTTTGCTTCTAATCAAATTTAGACTTTGGGAGGGAATGCAAACTTGGAATCTTATGTTCCAAGTCTTTGTTTCTTTTTGACACTCACTTCACCTTCTATCCCATCAGATGTTGGAATCCATGATGAACTTGAAACCTTAGGTTCTATCTACAAGGTTCTTCTCACATTTCATGTCTCACATCTAATTTATTCCTTTCACACCTCAGGTCTTAGAAGGGAATTGGAACCTGAAACCTTTTGGTTTTGGATCCAAGCGTTCTCTTCCCCCAAAATTTTAAAAATCCCTTCCTCCCCAAACCCTGGGTGGAAGTTGGAAGTTGGAACCATTCATTTCCAGTTCTAAGTTTCATCCCACCCTCGGTCCTTGTTATGCATTTATTCCTTTCCTCCTATGGACCTTGAGATTGGGTTGGAACTTGGAACCTACACTTTATAATTCCAAGTTCCTACTTCCTCCCATGGCTCGATGCTCACTGATCCTTCTTTGTAATTCCCATTTCATCCATACTCCCCAAACTTGGCATTGTGTTGTCTAAGTTCTAATTTCTTCTCTGAGCTCAGTGCCTGACATTTTAACTTGTCCTAGGTTCATAGTTCCTCTCAAAACCTAAAATCTTCTAGGAAATTCATGGTCACTATTCTTGTTTCCTTTCTAGGCCCAACACTCAATAGTTCAAATGTTGTTCCTTGGTTCTAGGTTCCCCCTACAAACCCTGCTAGGCACTATAAAACATTTATTGCATGCTATTGTTTGTTTAGCTACTCAAATTGATTTCAACTAATCTCTCACCCTTAATGGATGTCATTAATTTCTAGAAGTGATGTTGATGAAATAGTGAGGGCCTCTCATACTCCATGGGTGCAAAAAAGAACTATTCATGGAAAATTTAAGACTAAAATATAGTGAAAAAATAGTCAGGAAGGCATGGTCACCCCTTATGACAACCAAACTCATGGATTTTCATGATTGTTTTATAGTGGTGCATGTTTCCTTCCTAGATATAGCCTATAGTTTGTATATTGAAATTTCATTTCATTTTTACAAGGATGTGAAAATAATTTGGAGAAGAAGAGAGAACAAAAACTTTCAAATAGTTAGGGCTCTTATTCCAATGAAGAGAAAGGCATTTATTGTATTTTGATGATTTGGGTTTATCCTAAATTTATAACAAAGTCATTGTGATCTCTAAAGAATGATCTTTTAAGTGTGGAATTAACATTGATTGAGTGTATCCACTAATATTGTGCTCATTTCTTTGTGTGTGTGTGTGTGTTTAGTTTATTAACTAGATAATTGTAAAATATCTACACAGATTTCACATGGTGTCTATTCGCAATAGTGAAGGGAATTACAAGGTTTGTCTATGAAAAAATAAGTAGACTCAATAAATATTATACATTTTTTTGTTATTTCTCTAAATGCATGTCTAGAACCTAGATTATTTGTGTATTCTAAGATGCATAGTCTTTAATGAAATCTTTATTAAGGTTCCATATTGAGATTTTAATCATTGCAAGTTTTTAATGAGCTCATAACTTTGTAACCCATATTGAAATTAGAGTTGGTTTACTAAGCTACACTTCTCATCACCTAACATATTAAAATGAATAAATCATAGTCACTTTCTTTCAATTATGATGTTAATTTTTCATGCTTCCACACATGACTATATAGAAACAATAGGTTTTGTTACCAATATCCTACACACTCTATATGATAAGCATTTTATGGTATATAAAGGTGCATAGTCTTGCATATC
Source organism: Sequoia sempervirens (assembly GCA_007258455.2). NCBI lineage: Eukaryota > Viridiplantae > Streptophyta > Pinopsida > Cupressales > Cupressaceae > Sequoia > Sequoia sempervirens. Next base: position 37,245 of record VDFB02325377.1, read on the forward strand.
CAAACTAGTGCATAAGTATATTGTGACATTGATGTAGGGATACATTGTGTAACATGTATAGTTTGCAGCAAGGTGGTTATTAAATTATTGTAATATATTATTATTCAATACCTTAGGGAAACCCCACCTTGGTCTTGTGGAACTAGAAGTGGAGGTCTTACCCACCTCAATAATTGATCCTAGGTTTCCCAACCTAAACATAGGATTCATGATACTATTTGTAGGTTTGAAACCCTAACACTTGAGAGACTATCCATCCTTAGGGATTTGAGGTTCATAGCTTAGATCACCAACACACCCTAGGGTTTCCTTTTATGACATAGAGTTTCCTTGAAATTTAGGAATGTACCCCTTGAAAAAAGGTAGAAGGAATGGCCATCATCTTATGAATTGATGGTCTTCTTGATAGTATGTTACAATTCAAACATTACATCAATCCATAGAAAAAAGTAGGGATCATTTTTGGACCATAGCCATGGATTCCTAGAAGACTCTAAAAGAAGCTTACCAAGGCAATGATCAAGTCAAAGTAGAAAGTTACAAAATTTAAAGAGACAATCCAATAATTTTAGGATGAATTTGATAAATTGAAGAGGTTTAAAGCCCTCATGGAGAATGAAAGTGGTTGTAGATAAAGTGCTTAATGAATAATCATGGAGGTGAGCTCCATTCAAAATCTTTTGTGGCTTACTGTGATGTGAATAAAGTAAAAAATATCACAACTACCTATACACCTCAAAAAATATTGTGTCTAAAAGGAAGAAAAATATAATGGTTGAAATGAAAAGGAACATACATTAACAACAGAGGGCTTAAACAAATCCTTTCAGGTTGATGTAGTTGCTACAATAGTGCATAATCTTAATTGAATTCTTAATTGGGAAATTGATAGGATGAATTTAAATGAAGCATGGTATGTACAAAGAGGTCTAATGTTAATCACTCCAATTTTTTTATTCTTTAACCTATGCTCATGTGGCTAATTAGAAGAGAACTAAGTTAGATCCAAAAAATAATCGTGTCTTTTTGTTGTTTATAATGAATAAAATGAAGATTTTAGCTTATTTATTCCCCTCACTAAGAAAATTGTTGTGTCAAGAGATGTATTTTTTTATGAAGGTCGAGTGCATGATCATAAAAATATCATGTTGACAATTTCGAATCTATCTGAAATGGTGGTATTACTAATTTTGCTAATTAGCAACCCACTAGCATTTTAGTCCCAATTACTACAATTCCACCAAGAAATTTGCATCTAGTTCATTTATTTCAATTGAGATTCTAACTTCAAGACCAAGTTATTCAAGTACTTGTAAGAATTATAAGTTAAATTTATCAAAGGAATACAAGAATTCAAACACATGAAGAAGATCTAATAGGTCAAGCTATAAATTTAATTGTACTCTCGTAGGCTGATTTTGAACCATCATGTTTTGAATATGCATGTGCTGATGGTGTTTGGTTACAAGCAATGCAGAAATAAATGGGTTCAATTCATAAGAATGATAATTTAGAGCTTACCTAACTCTCACATGACAAGAAGTGTTTTAGTGTACTACAAGTTTACAAGATTAAGTATAGTAGTGATGGTAGCATCGAAAGACATAAGGCATGGTTAGTTGAAAAATGGTTCACTCAAAGATATGACATATATTATAAAAATAAATTTACATTAGTGACAAGATAAGTGACCATTAGAATGATGGATTCACAAGTAGAATAAAATAAATGGATCATACATTAAATGGATGTACAAAGTGCCTTCTTGAATAAATAATTAGAAGATAAATTTTGTGTGTAATAGCCGTATGGTTTTGAAGTATAAGGTAAATAATACCAAGTCTACAAGTTGAAGAGAATTTTGTATGATCTCAAGCAAGTGCTAAGAGAATGCTATGCCTAATTTGATGGATATTTTAGCAAAATGGATTCAAGAGGAGCAAGAGTGGGCCTACTCTTTACTAAAAATAAAAAGGTAATGGCATTCAAAATCGCTATGTTGAATAAATTTTAAATGAAAGATTTAGGCACTATGCAACATTTTCTAGGAATGGAGGTTAATTAAAGTGGAGATGAAATTTTCATTTGTCAAATAAAGTATGTAAATAATATGTTAAATAAATTAAGTATGGTTTATTATGGGTAAGTGCAAAAAGATGGGGGGCCAAAAAGGGGGCTTAAGTGGCCACTTCTTTTCTGAAATCAAGAAATACTAACATTGGATGTGAAATTGAGGATAGTTACACTCAAAATTTTGAGATGCAACAAAAAAATGATCGTAGTGCTCTGAGTCTACTTTCTAAACTACATTTTTTTTTAAATGGTTGAGATTAAGGGGTTCAAAAGAGGGGACCATAGAAATTGGTGTTTTTGCCAAAAAAACATAACATAGCAACTTTTGTGGCTCCCTAGCACGATTAACTTTTTTAGTATTTTTAAAATTGCTTTGGTGAGAAATTGGCTAACAGTATGTAGTTTGCCACTCCAATTTTTGATAAATTTTTAATGAATATTTGATTTTTACTAATTTTCAAAGTGGACACTTCTTGAAAAATATAATTTTGGTGTGCTCCCTATAAATTTTGGAAACTAATTGATTTTTTTTTTTGAATATGTAGAATGGAGTCTAGTTTCTAAAAAAGTAATTTATTTGAAATTTCAATGAAAGTTTAATTTATAAAGAAAAAAAAACCAAAAAGTGGTTTATTTCAAAAAAAGGACACAAGAAAAATAAATTAAAGATCAAAGGCTTAAAATTATCCAAATGTAGAAAAAAACTACATCGTTAAATAGCTAAGAGAAAGCCTAACATTACCTAGGTGTTCGATTTGTTCGACCTTGAAACACATGCAAACTTGATGGTTAGCACAAATGAGATTATGTGAAATCTAGTAGAATATGTGAAAAAATGTCTTTGGACATTGGGAAGGCACTCCAAGCCTTTGGGATGGAAATCCAAAGCAAATCCCAAGCCTAAGGCTTGGG
>VDFB02325378.1:0-13320 GCA_007258455.2 Sequoia sempervirens
TTTAAATAAAGACGTGCATGCTTGCACATTGTCCATTTAGGTTAGATGTAACGGTTAACTGATGGTAGCTTTCCAATTAATTGTATAGTTTGCTTTATTAGGGTTTAGCAATAAATCTTGCATGCATTGCAAGACTGTAGTTGACTCAAGGTGATTTTAGGGTTCCCTACACCTTTCGATGTCTATAAATAAGAGCTTTTGCTCATTTCTACATAAGTTTTACACGCAATAGTAATATATGTTGAGCCATATTTTCCCCCAAATATTACTATAATCGTGATCTATCTACTTTGGTTGGATGATCATTGTTTTATATTTTTTTTTATGAGATTTATTTCATATCTACACCTCAGATAGGTGTTGTCACCTCCTTGGGAATTTAGGATTGAAGCTTATTGTTTGTTGTTATTATGTTAATGAGCTTTATTTCATATCTGCACCTTGGATAGGTGTCGTCACCTCCTTGGGAATTTAGAATTGAAGCTTATTGTTTTTTGTTATTGTGTTAATAAGCTATATTTCATGTCCACCTCAGATAGGTGTCATCACCTCCTTGAGAATTCAGAAGTAGAGTTTGTCATTTGATGTCATAGCCAGCAACCTTTCTTTTTTAGCCTCGCTGTGAATAGGTGTTGTCACCTCCTTGGAAATCCTGTTTTAGAGGTTGTCGTATAAATCATTCCTACTTCGTTTCCTCATGCTTTGATTTCTTGAGGGGATTGGATAGATTAAAGTTATTTAGTTTTGATTTGTAGTTTAGTGATCTACGAAACAAGAAAATCCTTGGCTACAACGTTTGAAGTTTCTCAAAAACCTTGTGCCTCTTTCAACTGAGACAAAAAGATAGGAATTAGTTTAGTTTACTTTTATGAGCATTTTATTTGGACAATGAGGGAGCTTCCCCTAATAATTTGAAGAGACTCATTGCTTATTATGCATAGTTGTCTGTACCAATTAGTACTCCAAAGGTGCTAATTGTTACACCAACATCCACCAAATAATTTCCTACTACAATATTGGACAAAAATCCCCCTTTCATTATGCTTTGATGCATATGCATACCGTGTTCCAAAGTTCTCATTTTTGCACAAGTAGGGAGGATGCTGACAAAGGTTGTAGAGTTAGGTTTGATACCTGCCATTTGCATTTCCTTGAAATTTCTAAAACCTTTTCAACAAATCCATTGTGTGCATATCCTGCAATCATTGCATTCCATGAGACAATAGTTCTTTGAGGCATTTTGTCAAACAATTCACATGCCTTCTCTATGTTTGAATAAAATTCTAATATTATTTTAAATCTTATGAATGTCTCTCATTGAGTTTTCTTTTCTAAAATTCTTTTTAGACTCCTAATCCTTTGATTTTTCCTATTTTAAATCTATCATCACTCCAAACACTTATAAAATGCTCTTTTAATCTCCTTATGAATTTCAACCCCTCATCTCATTGATATCAATTTATAAATCTCACCATGCATAATTTTGTAATGACATTAATTAACAATTACAATACTTATAAATTATGATATTATTTTTACATGTAAAAAAATATTATTCTCTTCTTTCCAACATCAATCTACAATCCTCATTCTATGTTTTTCAAGTGCCATGCATATTTGCTATTATAAGCACAAATATCATTGTAATTTTTTCCTTCTTCATACACAAATTATAATAGTTCATAATCTAAGTAAAACCAAATAGAGTGAAATTAATTACATTGAAAAGTATTTGTGAACTTACAAATCTATCACCATCTCAATAAACAAAGGCAAGCAAAGCAATATTAAAAAATATCTAGTCATAAATGAAACAACATCTACATACTTAATTTTGGACATGTAATTTAATCTCAAATAATCAAATTGACATGTACAAAAGATAATACAATTAATCCATACAAAAGAACTGTAAAAAATGACAAGGGCAGATTGTGAGACCTCTTCCTGCTGACCAAGGATCTTTTCATTTAATTGAAGTGGCTTCTCACTTTTTGTTTTTTGTCCCTTCTGCACCCCACCTCCAACTTTTCATTTCATACACATGCAGATTACTTCAATACAATTCAATAAAATGTCCATCTTATCATAAAACAGATTTTTGACAAATATCTCAACAGTGTACATAAACAATGACCAACAGCATAGTCTAACTTGTCAAATAGAAAATAAATAAAATCTTTTATAAACTGAAAATAAAACCTTGTCCCTTCATGCACATTAATATAGTGCAAGCGTAATTTTCAGATTGCTTCATTTAGCATCACCAATAATCTCTACAAAATCATTGTCCCTGCTTAAAATGATGGAAATGATTTGCATCTATCACTGCAGTTTCTCTTCCAACAAACTTGGAGATAAAATTTTGTTGCATTGTGACAATCAGCACATACTTGAAAATCCTTACAACTCTAATACTTGTTCCAGGGGTGTGCTTAACAAACTAAATGCAACTGCCAACTTTCACTATGCTGGGAGAGAAATAATGATTTTTCCTCCTCTTCCACATCAATAAGTAAATGTCCTGAATCTGGAAAATGCCCTTCTGCCTTCATCCCACAAGCCTATTTCTTCAACTTTGCATAGATCCCCTGTGTCTATGGATGTAATCTGTCTCCCACACAAAACGAATGCACCATTTTATGGTCTTCAGTCCAACTAAATCCAGGAATCTTTTTAACTTCTCTCTCTTTCATCAATCTCCTTAACAGTTGAACTTCACCCCACCTGCCCACTTCTGCATAGATGTTTGAGAGAAGAATATAAGTCGCAGTACTTTTAGGATCCAAATCGAAAAGCAGTGTGGCTGTATATACTCCTAAGCTAATATTCATATGTAATCTACAGGCACCAAGAAAACACATCCACACAACCACCACAGGTTTAACTGGCATCTTAATGATATAATTTAGAGTGTCCTCAAGATAGCCAGCACGCGCAAGAAGGTCAACCATGCACACATAATGATCAACTGTAGGTGTAATGCAATACTGTTTACTCATGTGATTGAAGTATCTACAGCCCTCATCCACTAAACCTCCATGGCTGCATGCACATAGAATACAAACAAAGCTTACAATGTTAGGATATGTTTCGAGTGTTTCCATTAATTCAAATATTTGAGAGCATCCTTGCAAAATCCATTTTGTGCATATCCTGCAATTATTTCATTCCATGAGATGACATCTATTTGAGGCATTCCATCAAAGAGTTCACGTGCCTTGTGTACGTTTCCACATTTTGCATACATGTCTAACTGAGCATTTTCAACCATAATATCTCAATAAAAACCCCATCCATTGTGCTTTGATGGATGTCTATACTCCCCTCGGCTTCCAAAGTCTCGACATTATTTGCACAAGTAGGGAGGATGCCGGCATAGCCGTGGAATTTGGTTTCAACTCTACTAATTGCATTTGCTTGAAAGTTTCTAAAAGCCTTTTCAACAAATCCATTTGTGCTTATCCTACAATCATTGCATTGCATGAGATAACATCTCTTTGAGGCATTATGTCATACAATTCATGTGCCATGTCTATGGTTCCACATTTTGCATTCATGTCTTCCAGGGCAGTTGTAACTACAACATCTAACAAAAATTCCTCTCTATTATTTATGCTTTGATGGATGTCCATACCCTGTTCCAAAGCCCCTATTTTGGCACAGGCAAGAAAGATGTTGGCAAAGGTTGTGGAATTTGGCTTTATACCTGCCAATTGCATTCGCTTGAAAGTTTCTAAAGCTTTTTCAACAAATCCATTATGTGCATATCCAACAATCATCGAGTCGAGATGACATCTCTTTGAGGCATTTGGTGAAACACTTCACGTGCTTTGTCTATGCTTCCACATTTTGCATACATGTCCACTAGACATTTCCAACTATAATATCGGACAAAACCCCCTTCTATTATTCTTTGATGGATGTCCACACCCTGCTCCAAAGCTTCCATTTTGGAACAGGCAGAGAGGATGTTGCAAAGGTTGTGGAGTCTATCTTTAAACCTGCAAATTGCATTTGCTTTAAAGTTTGTAAAGCCTTTTCAACTGATCGAATTTTTGTATATCCTACAATTATTGCAGTCCATGAGACCACATTTCTTTTAGGCATTTTGTCAAACAGTTCAAGTGCCTTGTTTATGATTCCACATTTTGTATGCAAGTCTACAAGAGCAGCTGCAACTACAATATCTAACAAAATTCATCTATCCTTTATGCTTTGATGGATGTCCATACCCTATTCAAAGCTTGGCAAAGGTTGTGGAGTCTAACTTTCGCCTACCCATTGTAGTCCATGAGACCACATTTCTTTGAGGCATTTTGTCAAACAGTTCGTGAGCCTTGTCTATGTCTCCACATTTTGCATACATGTCTACAAGGGTCGTTGCCACTACAACATCAGACAAAATTCCTCTATCCTTTATGCTTTGATGGTTCCAAAGCTTCCATTTTGGCACAGGCGGGGAGGATGCTAGCAAAGGTTGTGAAATTTGGCTTTACACCTACCCACTGCATTTGCTTGAAAGATTTTAAAGCCTTTTCAAAAAATTTGTTTTGTGCATATCTTGCAATCATTGTATTTCATGAGATGACATCTCTTTTAGGAATTTCCTACTACAATATCGGACAAAAATCCCCCTTTCATTATGCTTTGATGCATATCCATACCATGTTCCAAATTTCCCATTTTGGCACAAGCAGGGAGGATACTAACAAAGGTTCTAGAGTCTGGTTTGACACCCACCATTTGCATTTCCTTGAAATTTTCTAAAAACTTTTCAACAAATCCATCGTGTGCATATCCTACAGTCATTGCATTCCATGGGACAATAGTTCTTTGAGGCATTTTGTCAAACAATTCACATGCCTTCTCTATGTTTGAATATAATTGTAATATTCTTTTAAATTTTATGAATGTATCTCATTAAGTTTTTCTAAAATTCTTTTAGACTCTAATCTTTTTGAGTTTTTCCTATTTTAAATCTATTATCACTCCAAACACTTATAAAATGCTCTTTTAATCTCTCCTTTCACTCCAAACACTTATAAAATGCTCTTTTAATCTCTCCTTATGAATTTTGAACCCCCGTCTCATTGGTATCAATTTATAAATCTCACCATGCATAATTTTGTAATGACATTAATTAACAATTACAATACAGTATAAATTATGATATTATTTTTACATGTAAAAAATACTATTCTCTTCTTTTCAACATCAATCTACAATCCCCATTCTATTTTGTTCAAGTGCCTTGCATATCTGCTATTTATAACACAAATATAATTGTAACTTTTTCTCTTCTTCATAGATAAATTATAATGGCTCATAATCTAAGTAAAACCAAATAAAGTGAAATTATTTACATTGAAAAGTATTTGTGAACTAACAAATCTATCAACCATCTCACTAAACAAGACATGAGAAGCAATATTAAAAATAACTAATCATAAATGAGACAACATCTAGATACTTAATCCGAAATGTGTAATTTAATCCCAAATAATCAAATTGACATGTACACAAGATAATGCAATTAATCCATACAAAAGAACTGTAAAAAAAGACTAGGGCAGATTGTGAGACCTCTCTCATTTCCCACTGATCAAGGATCTTTTCATTTACTTGAAGGATCTTTTTTCTATCTTTTGTCCATTCTGCACCTACACCTCCAACTTTTCATTTCATACACATGCAGAATACTTAAAAACCTTCAATAAAATGTCAATCTTATCATAAAACAGGTTTTTGAAAAATATCTCAATAGTGTATATAAACAATGACCAACAGCATAGTCTAATTTATCAAATAAAAAATAAATAAAATCTTTTATAAACTGAAAATAAACCTTATCCCTTCATGCACATTATTATAGTGCAAGCCTAATTTTCAGATTGCTTCATTTAGCATCACCAATATTGTCTACAAAATCGTTGTCCCTGTTTAAAATGATGGAAACGATTTGTATCTATCTCTACAGTTTTGGAATTTGTATCTATCACTACAGTTTCTCTTCCAAAAGACTTAGAGATAAACTTTGTTGCATGCTGACAATCAACACATACTTGAAAATTGTTACAATTCTAATACTTGTTCCAAGGGTGTGTTTAACAAATTATATATAACTGCCAACTTTCACTATGGTGGCAGAGAAATAATGATTTTTCCTCCTGTTCCACATCAACAAGAGCTGCAACAAGAGCTGTAGGCCAGCGAAGTTCCTGCCAAAGACTGGCAGAACAGTTTTGGCCTAAGAAAAATGTAAAAAATTTAAGAGATTCATCAATTATGCATGCATGTTGGTAATGGATAAAGAATGGCTGTTAGTATCTAGTGCTATTTAGAAGTATGAAGAATAGTAGATTAATCTTCTAAACTCATTGGAATAGTAGATTAATCTTCTAAACTCATTGGCTTCTTATTAGTCAAGAAACTTATCATATATAGGTGTTATTTGGTATTCTACTCTGCTTCATGTTGAGGATTAGCTCATCATGTTATCATTTGTATGCTCCATACAGAACAATACAAACTTATTCCAAAGAGATTGGTATGAATCTTTAGTTTTACATACCATTCCTTATGTCACACTTTTGATCCCAGTTAGTCAATTCCATAAATCTCAACAAATAGAACATGTTTCTTGTATGCAAAATCCCAAAAAAAATCTCAATACATTTCCAATGCTCTTTTAGAAATTGCAGAATGGAAATACAACTAAGCTAGCCACCAAATTCAGATGAAACACGCCATGTTCCTTCATCATCAAGTTTTAAGCATTTTGGGAGCCACAAGATAAGTTGAAATAATAGCATTGGCTGAGGTATATAACAATGCGGTCCCAATCCTATGAAGCTTAATTCAAATCTGATCTTCAGAGCCTGTACAAGCAGATGCACAGGTACTTCCTCTTGATGCTTAAGACCAAGACCTCAAGAACTAGCCATGGAGAAGCACAAATCATTCCAGGCTGGTTATCCTAGACCATCTACGCTAAGCATGCTACTACAGTCACCGGGAGTGGAGTCAAATTCAACTGTAAATCATTGTATATAAGGAATCATTATCGATTGCAATGTTGACAATGTTCTGTGCCAGTCAAAGACAAAGTGGTACAAAATCAAGCAGGCAATGATTATGGTCAGCCCAAATTTTATTGAGTTTGTACAGCTCTTGAACTTTCTCAGAAGAAGCAAAACAACCAAGTGACAATGTCTTGTGCCATTTCAAGAAGCAGCATCATAGAATATATCATTTATCATGTAATTTGAGGTTCTGTTTTTCATGTCCTCGTTACTGTTATTTTCTTTTAATGCCATTTTATTATGGATACTAGTTAATGTCATTGCATATGAAGAGAGTCTATCTCACAATTTTTTTTATTTGGAAAGAGAGCTATGCTTATGTGGATGTTGGAAACTGCTGAGCGTGATGCTGTTTTAGCACATGAAGCCATTAAAAAGGAGTTCAAAAGACATAGTTCTGGTAGAAATTTGCTGCTCACAATCTAATGCTTATCCAGGGGATATGGCTCCATGTAACCTTCTCATCCTTTTCTTTCCATAGGAATGCCTTTGAAATTCAGAATTGCGTTGTAATCAATGTTGTGCATGAAATGTATTAGAACTTCTTTTCATTTCTTTCTCCAATCTAAACAATGTTCATCAGATTAACTTACTTTCCTCAAAGATTAAAACAATAATCATCAAATTTTAATTTTTTATTCAATCTATAAATAGATATGAATTAAATTCAATGTGCTAATAAAAACTTAAATATATTTCTCAATCCAAAAAATTGTGAATCAAATCAAATGAGTACCACAAATTCTTATTTTCCAATCATTTAATACGTCCCTCATCTACATCTCCCATATTTGAATCGAAGACAAGATACTAATAATATGAGATAAAACGGATTGACAAAGATTGATTGATATTGACTAAGAATTGTCTACAGACAACAGCCACCGACTTTTATTATACACAAAAACAACACAAACATAATCTAAAGAGCGATACTGAAACAAGACAATAAACACCCTCTACTAGTGAACAGTGAACAATGGTCACTGCTCACTCTCGTTGCCTCCAGAGAAGGAATTCTTCACAGTCTTTGCCGCTCCCTTCACCTTCTCCCCAGCCTGTGTAAACCCACAAATTAAAACAAGAAACAAACATACTCATACTACTACAAAAATGGAAACACCAACAATGAAAAACCAGAAAAGAATTAAAGTTTGCAGAATGTTTATCATCCAACCAAAAAAATTGACAAACCTGTTGGAATATAGAGCCAGTTTCTTCCTTGCCCTGCTGAGCATTTTGAGCAGCAATCTAGGAGGCTTGAGAGGCCTTCTCCTTAACCATTTCAGTAGTTCCTACAGCCTTCTCCTCACTCTGCTGGGAGACCTGGGAAACCTTTTGTTCCGCACTCTCCTTCACACCCTGAAAGTTGAAACACAAAACAGTATAAAAACAAATTCACCCACATCAAATGCATTATAACGATATTCATTAATGGTGTTACTTGGGCATGTTGTTGAGCTTGGTCACTCTTCTCCTACCCAAAAACATTTGCACGATCAGCAGCATCAGAGGTATTGTCCTTGTATGACATTGCTTCTTCTTCTGTAGATAAAATGGTACCTTGGGAAAGTAGCGCGGTTACTAGATCAATTTCGTTCAAATCCAGCCAGACATGAATTCTTTGCACCAGATAGATTTGTCAAATTTGATCAAGACTTTTCAATTTCAATATAATTTTGCTGAAATGTTTTGACCTACCAAACAAATCAATTTTTTGAACCTGACAACTATATGGGGAGGTAAGACTCAATTAGACAAAGCAACATCAAATAGATCCAAACCTAACTATGGTCACATGCAAGCCCTCTATATGTTTGTGTGTGTGTGTGTGTAGGGGTTCTAAGACACTAGGAACAGGCTCATGATCACTGCACTTTAGTATTCAATATTTGTCATCTAGAACAAATATATCAGCTTTTTGTACAATTGATTCATTGAACATGAACATGTCAGTGGCTTTAGCTTTAGACCATCTTGATTTTAGATTTGTATAAAATATACTAATTGCTTCTCTTTAATGAATCACTTTCCAGAAAGTAAATTACATAAAATGCAGCAGGATAATATAGTGCTAAAGAAGGTAGAAGAATTAGACCTTTGAAATGTGCACACTGAGGCTTCTCTGTATTCCTGAACATTGAATGCACACAAAGATACCCAGGTTCATGCTTGCCCACCTTGGGCCTCTACATTCAGATAAATACATTTTCATTTAAATACAACCTAAGATAATATAATAAAATATTAAAAGGCCCATTTGGAAGCTTTCTAGTGAGCAGTAATGAAGGTTTATGAAGCTCCAAGAGGAAACACTTACAGCTCAACTATCCTTAGCTGACTCAAAAAACTAAAACTATAATCTCTAATAGATCAACATTTTCATATTGTATTGACTAAAATGAATGAGGCTATAGTCTTTAGGCAAAATAACAATAATTGTCTAAATAAGATATTTATATTTAATTAATATTACATTTAACAGGTTCAGAGGCAAAACTGCCTATTTGGACAGACCTTCCAACATACATTGGATCCTTCACAAAACAACAAATTTAATAACAAAAGCTTATGTAAAAAGGAAATCAAATGACTTAAGCATACTTAAAACGTCACAAAGCTCCCATATGACATATAAAGCCTTACGCACAATCATAATAATTATAGATGGCTATCAGATAACAAGAACAGTAGCAATTTGCTATTGACAAATAAACCCGACTTTCGTCTTGGGCACTTGCTTCAGTTACTTGTGTGAATGGAAACAATCTGAGCTCTAGATGAAAGATCTCTATCTGTTTGCCACTCTAGAGGAAATTCAGATATCATGTTGGGAAAAGGAATAACTATTCATGCAGTCATCTGTGCTTTGTGGGGTCCTCGCATCAGATGCATCAGATGTCAGGAATACAGGTTATTATAAGAAATAAAAACCACCAGGCAAAAAGAACAAATTGAATGCAACCAAACAATTCTGAAGTTGTTTCAAGGACAGCAATTTCCAGTATTCAACTAAATTTTACACAGTTTAGAAGGATAACATACAAATTTCAGAGAATTCTAACAAAACTCTAACTCTACCAAATAATGCTAACAAGGAAATGGAGACGTTTTAGGAAACAAAAGAAACAAGGGTTTTGAAAAATAGAAACCTCAGCTTCAGATTTTTATGCTAAATCGGAGGACTTCTTTTAATTTTGTTTAGCGTTCACTGTGCTCTGTTAATTGTTCCCCTGTTTTTGGCTGTAGATAATACGAGGAAGCTTGAGCCAATGCAAAACATTCAATGAATATTAAAAACCCTAGTTTTGAGGACAAGAGATGAATTACCTTTTAATGCCCTCATTGATGATGTTCTGGAGGCCAACGGCACTGGCCATGTCTCCTCTCCATGCAAAGATGCTGCTATGGCAACTCATGAGCATAGCTAATTGCCAACTGTAAAAACCATCTGACAATCTGCAGAGCCTCCTCTATACTCGTGCGCTCTTTTGCCTCCGCAAAGCTTCTGACAATCTGCAGAGCACCAATCAGACAGCAGAAAAAAAGTTATTGAATATTTAGAATAAAAAATGTGCATCTTTAACGGCCAGTACAAACATTGAATAAATGTTAAAAAACTCAATCTTAATTGGCCATCGCAGCATAGATTAAGCACTGTTTATGTTTGAAGACTAATAAGTAAATACTGTTTATGACTAATAAGTAAATGTCATGAATCTGGAAAATGCCCTTCTGCCTTCATCCCCCAAGCCTATTTCTCCAACTTTGCATAGATCCCCTGTGTCTATGGATGTGATCTGTCTCCCACACAAAACGAATGTACCATTTTATGGCCGTCGATCCAACTAAATCCAGGAATCTTTTTAATTCCTTTATCTTTCATCAATCTCCTTAACAGTTGAACTTCACCCCATCTGCCCATTTCTACATAGATGTTTGAGAGAAGAAAATAACAGCATGGCTGTAAATACTCCTAAGCCTATATTCATATGTAATCTACAGACAGCAAGAAAACACATCCACACAACCACCACAGAGTTTACTTTTTCAGGAATGGAACTCCCCTTCCAGGATAAATAATCCCATTCACAGAAAATTAAACTTTACTCATGTTTCTTACTACCAAAAGAACATTTATCCTCGGAAAGACTCCCATTCCAGAGAAAATTAAAGAACAAAAAAGAATTTGTGGAAGCAAGATACAAGAGCTGTGTCACCGGAGCAGGAATATTACTGCAGGAAAATTCATATTCATATGTCTATCTCACCAAGATGTGATAACACTTTTAAGCACTCCCTCACTAGGCAATGTCTATCTCACACTTTTGATGTGGAGCGTACCGTTTCCAAAGTTGCGGAAGGTTTTTGGAAAATAAAACGGCACAGTCGTTGGTGTTTTTTATGCTTTCCCTCCCTACCAAAAGAATAATATGACATGCAAACGAACCTACAGATACCCGCCGTAAGCTGAGCATTAAAAAACATTAAAGCTGGCATAGTTCAACATTAATTTTTATGACCAAATTACATGCACACATTATTAAAATAGCTGTGCTGTAATAATAAATTTAATTTTCTATTCTTCATTTAATTTACAAGCTCCCTTTTTAATAAAATAAATAAAAAGTGGTTGTGCTGTAATAATAAATTATTGGTTAGATTTGAAAATACTTTTGATTTTATATAATATATTATTAAATTATTTATAATATAGATTATTTTATAAATAATAAATTATTAGTTAAGGTGAAAATACTTTTTGATTTTTATATAATATATTAATGCAATTATTTATAATATAGATTATTTTATAAATGAAAAATAAATTTAATTTTTAAATATTTACGTTTTAATATTAAAAATCTTTTTATATTTATATTTTTTAATTTTTATTATAAATGATAATTCTAGTTGTATTTTTAATTTTGATATGGAAAATATTTTAAATTATTTAAAAGTGATATAATATTCTTGGTTTATATTTAATTATGTTATGTTTAGTATTCGACAAACTATATATATAATTCGTTTCTTATATGCAACCTCTAGATATCTCGTTTCTCTCATCACGTTGTCATTGTCGTAGTTTTTGTTTCTCATTTCTGGTAACATAGCTTTATAGTAACATCACAAACATTCTATTGATTTTTCATAACTAAAAATTCTATTGTTCACCCATAGATTGCAGAAAGCATCATATTATATCATATTGTACCCAATCAAATCACATATGCTTTAACCCGAGGAAAAAGTTCAAGTTTACATTCGGGCTTTTGAAGCAACCAATATTTTAGGAATGCTTCTTCTAGAGAGATGTTTATAAAGAACCTAAAATTTTCTTTCTATTTATGATCCCAATCAACAAGCTCGGTAAACATAAAAAAATCTTCAATATTTACAAGATGACTTTAAAACTTATTTGATTTCCACCAAACACATGTTCTGCACAATCCCTCAAATAGGGATCAAAGCACCCAATTTTGATATCATCTAGATCATTTTCCTCATTTCAATCCTTCTAATCTAGATCACATTCTATAAAACCAATTCCATCGCCAACAAATTCTTGCCTAAGACCTTCAAGTGACATATCACATGGTTGGAGACTAGAGGCTGACATTGCAAGTTTTTGTATTCTTGTGTCCAAAATTTGAGGGCTAGTTGAAGAGCATTCCAAAGGAAAAACTTTAAATAATGTTCAAAAGAAAAGTGTTTCTGCCTCTGCACTAGATCAAAGTTATCTTAAGCCCATGCATAAACAAGTTTTTAGAACGCCAATTTGAAGCCCTAGTTTGATTAAGGACAATCCATTTACAAGTAACATTGTATTTGAACAATATATTATTTAAGGAAATTAGTAATCTAAGATAATTGAAAATAATTGTTAGAAGCGAAGATGGAATGAAAACCAAAAGGCCTTCCACATAGAGAAAAACAAAATAAGCAAGCTTTGCATGAAGATGTACAAAATAATATTATTATTGAGGAATTACTAATTACATGAGATGATTTGTTTTATAAAGAAAGTATGCATAACCCTAATCTTATCTTGAGCAACAAGATAGCTCAATAAGATAAAGATGAGAATAATTAACCTAGGAATTAAATATTACCTAAGTAAGAGTTAGCCACAAGTGTAATTAAATATTAATTGTACACTAACACCCCATAGAAGTGCAACAGAGGTCTAACAAAGCATGCACCTAAAACTAAGATGAATGCAAGAAAGCAT
>VDFB02325378.1:13420-24094 GCA_007258455.2 Sequoia sempervirens
GGTAGGGAAAGCATAAAAACAGCAGCGACTGTACCGTTTTATTTTCAAAAACCTTCCGCAACTTTGGAAACGGTACGCTCCACACCAAAAGTGTGAGATAGACATTGCATAGTGAGGATGGAAAGAGGAAAAGTGCTTATAAAATCTCTGGTGAGCTTGATGTTTCAGCATTCTCATGGGAAGAACCGTCACTAGAGCACTGGGTTAAGGAATATGAATTTTCCTGCAGTAATAGCCCTGCTCCGGGTGACACAGCTCTTGTAATCTTTGCTCCTCCCACAATAAATTCTTTGTTCTTTTGGTAAGAAGAAACATGGTCTGTTTAATTTTCTCAGGAATGGGAGTCTTTCCCAGGATAAAAGTTCTTTTGGTAAGAAGAAACATGAGCAGTTTAATTTTCTCAAGAATGGGAGTCTTTCCCAGGATAAATGTTCTATTGGTAAGAAGAAACATAAGCATGGGATCATTTATCCTGGGAAGGGGAGTTCCATTCATGAAAAAGTAAAACCTGTGGTGGTTGTGTGGATGTGTTTTCTTGCTGCCTGTAGATTACATATGAATATAGGCTTAGGAGTATTTACAGCCATGCTGTTATTTTCTTCTCTCAAACATCTATGTAGAAATGGGCAGATGGGGTGAAGTTCAACTGTTAAGGAGATTGATGAAAGATAAAAGAATTAAAAAGATTCCTGGATTTAGTTGGATCGACAGCCATAAAATGGTACATTCGTTTTGTGTGGGAGACAGATCACATCCATAGACACAGGGGATCTATGCAAAGTTGGAGAAATAGGCTTGGGGGATGAAGGCAGAAGGGCATTTTCCAGATTCAGGACATTTACTTATTAGTCATAAACAGTATTTACTTATTAGTCTTCAAACATAAACAGTGCTTAATCTATGCTGCGATGGCCAATTAAGATTCAGTTTTTTTAACATTTATTCAATGTTTGTTAGTTAGGTCTTAAAGATGCACATTTTTTATTCTAAATATTCAATAACTTTTTTTCTGCTGTCTGATTGGTGCTCTGCAGATTGTCAGAAGCTTTGCGGAGGCAAAAGAGCGCACGAGTATAGAGGAGGCTCTGCAGATTGTCAGATGGTTTTTACAGTTGGCAATTAGCTATGCTCATGAGTTGCCATAGCAGCATCTTTGCATGGAGAGGAGACATGGCCAGTGCCGTTGGCCTCCAGAACATCATCAATGAGGGCATTAAAAGGTAATTCATCTCTTGTCCTCAAAACTAGGGTTTTTAATATTCATTGAATGTTTTGCATTGGCTCAAGCTTCCTCGTATTATCTACAGCCAAAAACAGGGGAACAATTAACAGAGCACAGTGAACGCTAAACAAAATTAAAAGAAGTCCTCCGATTTAGCATAAAAATCTGAAGCTGAGGTTTCTATTTTTCAAAACCCTTGTTTCTTTTGTTTCCTAAAACGTCTCCATTTCCTTGTTAGCATTATTTGGTAGAGTTAGAGTTTTGTTAGAATTCTCTGAAATTTGTATGTTATCCTTCTAAACTGTGTAAAATTTAGTTGAATACTGGAAATTGCTGTCCTTGAAACAACTTCAGAATTGTTTGGTTGCATTCAATTTGTTCTTTTTGCCTGGTGGTTTTTATTTCTTATAATAACCTGTATTCCTGACATCTGATGCATCTGATGCGAGGACCCCACAAAGCACAGATGACTGCATGAATAGTTATTCCTTTTCCCAACATGATATCTGAATTTCCTCTAGAGTGGCAAACAGATAGAGATCTTTCATCTAGAGCTCAGATTGTTTCCATTCACACAAGTAACTGAAGCAAGTGCCCAAGACGAAAGTCGGGTTTATTTGTCAATAGCAAATTGCTACTGTTCTTGTTATCTGATAGCCATCTATAATTATTATGATTGTGCGTAAGGCTTTATATGTCATATGGGAGCTTTGTGACGTTTTAAGTATGCTTAAGTCATTTGATTTCCTTTTTACATAAGCTTTTGTTATTAAATTTGTTGTTTTGTGAAGGATCCAATGTATGTTGGAAGGTCTGTCCAAATAGGCAGTTTTGCCTCTGAACCTGTTAAATGTAATATTAATTAAATATAAATATCTTATTTAGACAATTATTGTTATTTTGCCTAAAGACTATAGCCTCATTCATTTTAGTCAATACAATATGAAAATGTTGATCTATTAGAGATTATAGTTTTAGTTTTTTGAGTCAGCTAAGGATAGTTGAGCTGTAAGTGTTTCCTCTTGGAGCTTCATAAACCTTCATTACTGCTCACTAGAAAGCTTCCAAATGGGCCTTTTAATATTTTATTATATTATCTTAGGTTGTATTTAAATGAAAATGTATTTATCTGAATGTAGAGGCCCAAGGTGGGCAAGCATGAACCTGGGTATCTTTGTGTGCATTCAATGTTCAGGAATACAGAGAAGCCTCAGTGTGCACATTTCAAAGGTCTAATTCTTCTACCTTCTTTAGCACTATATTATCCTGCTGCATTTTATGTAATTTACTTTCTGGAAAGTGATTCATTAAAGAGAAGCAATTAGTATATTTTATACAAATCTAAAATCAAGATGGTCTAAAGCTAAAGCCACTGACATGTTCATGTTCAATGAATCAATTGTACAAAAAGCTGATATATTTGTTCTAGATGACAAATATTGAATACTAAAGTGCAGTGATCATGAGCCTGTTCCTAGTGTCTTAGAACCCCTACACACACACACACACAAACATATAGAGGGCTTGCATGTGACCATAGTTAGGTTTGGATCTATTTGATGTTGCTTTGTCTAATTGAGTCTTACCTCCCCATATAGTTGTCAGGTTCAAAAAATTGATTTGTTTGGTAGGTCAAAACATTTCAGCAAAATTATATTGAAATTGAAAAGTCTTGATCAAATTTGACAAATCTATCTGGTGCAAAGAATTCATGTCTGGCTGGATTTGAACGAAATTGATCTAGTAACCGCGCTACTTTCCCAAGGTACCATTTTATCTACAGAAGAAGAAGCAATGTCATACAAGGACAATACCTCTGATGCTGCTGATCGTGCAAATGTTTTTGGGTAGGAGAAGAGTGACCAAGCTCAACAACATGCCCAAGTAACACCATTAATGAATATCGTTATAATGCATTTGATGTGGGTGAATTTGTTTTTATACTGTTTTGTGTTTCAACTTTCAGGGTGTGAAGGAGAGTGCGGAACAAAAGGTTTCCCAGGTCTCCCAGCAGAGTGAGGAGAAGGCTGTAGGAACTACTGAAATGGTTAAGGAGAAGGCCTCTCAAGCCTCCTAGATTGCTGCTCAAAATGCTCAGCAGGGCAAGGAAGAAACTGGCTCTATATTCCAACAGGTTTGTCAATTTTTTTGGTTGGATGATAAACATTCTGCAAACTTTAATTCTTTTCTGGTTTTTCATTGTTGGTGTTTCCATTTTTGTAGTAGTATGAGTATGTTTGTTTCTTGTTTTAATTTGTGGGTTTACACAGGCTGGGGAGAAGGTGAAGGGAGCGGCAAAGACTGTGAAGAATTCCTTCTCTGGAGGCAACGAGAGTGAGCAGTGACCATTGTTCACTGTTCACTAGTAGAGGGTGTTTATTGTCTTGTTTCAGTATCGCTCTTTAGATTATGTTTGTGTTGTTTTTGTGTATAATAAAAGTCGGTGGCTGTTGTCTGTAGACAATTCTTAGTCAATATCAATCAATCTTTGTCAATCCGTTTTATCTCATATTATTAGTATCTTGTCTTCGATTCAAATATGGGAGATGTAGATGAGGGACGTATTAAATGATTGGAAAATAAGAATTTGTGGTACTCATTTGATTTGATTCACAATTTTTTGGATTGAGAAATATATTTAAGTTTTTATTAGCACATTGAATTTAATTCATATCTATTTATAGATTGAATAAAAAATTAAAATTTGATGATTATTGTTTTAATCTTTGAGGAAAGTAAGTTAATCTGATGAACATTGTTTAGATTGGAGAAAGAAATGAAAAGAAGTTCTAATACATTTCATGCACAACATTGATTACAACGCAATTCTGAATTTCAAAGGCATTCCTATGGAAAGAAAAGGATGAGAAGGTTACATGGAGCCATATCCCCTGGATAAGCATTAGATTGTGAGCAGCAAATTTCTACCAGAACTATGTCTTTTGAACTCCTTTTTAATGGCTTCATGTGCTAAAACAGCATCACGCTCAGCAGTTTCCAACATCCACATAAGCATAGCTCTCTTTCCAAATAAAAAAAATTGTGAGATAGACTCTCTTCATATGCAATGACATTAACTAGTATCCATAATAAAATGGCATTAAAAGAAAATAACAGTAACGAGGACATGAAAAACAGAACCTCAAATTACATGATAAATGATATATTCTATGATGCTGCTTCTTGAAATGGCACAAGACATTGTCACTTGGTTGTTTTGCTTCTTCTGCTTACCTTTTGAAATGGAGCTTTGGAACCATCAAAGCATAAAGGATAGAGAATTTTGTCGATGTTGTAGTAGCAACGACCCTTGTAGACATGTATGCAAAGTGTGGATACATAAACAAGGCTTACTTGAACTGTTGACAAAATGCCTCCAATGTGGTCTCATGGACTACAATTGGCAGGTGTAAAGCCAGACTCCACAACCTTTGCCAGTATCCTACCCGCCTGTGCCAAATTGGGAGCTTTGGAACAGGGTATGGACATCCATCAAAGCATAAAGGATAGAGGAATTATGTCAGATACTGTACT
Source organism: Sequoia sempervirens (assembly GCA_007258455.2). Lineage (NCBI taxonomy): Eukaryota > Viridiplantae > Streptophyta > Pinopsida > Cupressales > Cupressaceae > Sequoia > Sequoia sempervirens. The sequence continues at coordinate 18,177 of VDFB02325378.1, forward strand.
TGCAACTGCTCTTGTAGACATGTATGCTAAATGTGGGATCGTAGACAAGGCACTTGAAGTGTTCAACAAAATGCTTCAAAGAAATGTGGTCTCATGGACTGCAATAATTGCAGGATATACACAAATTGGATCTGTTGAAAAAGCTTTAGAAACTTTCAAGCAAATGCAATTTACAGGTTTAAAGCCAGACTCCACAACCTTTGCCAGCATCCTCTCTGCCTGTTCCAAAATGGAAGCTTTGGAACAGGGTATGGACATCCATCAAAGCATAATAGAAGGGGGATTTTCATCTGATATTATAGTTGGAAATGCTCTGGTTGACATGTATGCAAAATGTAGAAGCATAGACAAAGCACGTGAAGTTTTTGACAGAATGCCTCAAAGGGATGTCATCTCTTGGACTGCAATTATTGCTGGATATGCAGAAAATGGATTTGTTGAAAATGCTTTAGAAACTTTCAAGCAAACGCAATTGGCAGGTATAAAGCCAAATTCCAGAACCCTTGCCAGCATCTTTACTGCCTGTGCCAAAATGGGGGCTTTGGAACAGGGTATGAACATCCATCAAAGCATAAATAGTAGAGGAATTTTGTCAGATGTTGTAGTTGCAACTGCCCTAGTAGACATGTATGGAAAATGTGGAAGCATAGACAAGGCATGTGAACTGTTTGACAGAATGCCTGAAAGAGATGTCATCTCATGGAATTCAATGATTGCGGGATATGCACAAAATGGATTTGCTGAAAAGGCTTTAGAAACTTTCAAGCAAATGCAATTAGCAGGTGTGAAGCCAAATTCCACAACTTATGCCAGCATCCTCCCTGCTTGTGCCAAAATGGGAGCTTTGGAGCAGGGTATGAACATCCATCAGAACATAATGGATGGGGGATTTTTGTCAGATATTATGGTTGGAAATGCTCTGTTAGACATGTATGCAAAATGTGGAAACGTACACAAGGCACGTGAACTTTTTGATGGAATGCCTCGAAGAGATGTCATCTCATGGAATGCAATTATTGCAGGATATGCACGAAATGGATTTTGCAAGGATGCTCTCAAAATCTTTGAATTAATGAAGCACTCGGAATCATATCCTAACATTGTAAGCTTTGTTTGTATTCTATGTGCATGCAGCCATGGAGGTTTAGTGGATGAGGGCTGTGGATACTTCAATCACATGAGTAAACAGTATTGCATTACACCTACAGTTGATCATTATGTGTGCATGGTTGACCTTCTTGCGCGTGCTGGCTATCTTGAGGACACTCTAAATTATATCATTAAGATGCCAGTTAAACCTGTGGTGGTTTTGTGGATGTGTTTGCTTGCTGCGTGTAGATTACATATGAATATAGGCCTAGGAGTATTTACAGCCACGCTGCTTTTTGATTTGGATCCTAAAAATGCTGCAACTTATGTTCTTCTCTCAAACATCTATGCAGAAGTGGGCAGGTGGGGTGAAGTTCAACTGTTAAGGAGATTGATGAAAGATAGAGGAATTAAAAAGATTCCTGGATTTAGTTGGACTGAAGGCCATAAATTGGTACATTCATTTGTGTGGGAGACAGATCACATCCATAGGCATAGGGGATCAATGCAAAGTTGAAGAAATAGGCTTTGGGGATGAAGGCAGAAGAGCATTTTCCAGATTCAGGACATTTACTTATTGATGTGGAAGAGGAGGAAAAATCATTATTTGTCTGCCACCATAGTGAAAGTTGGCAGTTGCATTTAGTTTGTTAAACACACCACTGGAACAAGTATTGGAGTTGTAAGGATTTTCTAGTATGCGCTGATTGTCGCAATGCAATCAAATTTGTCTCCAAGTTTGTTGGAAGAGAAACTGCAGTGATAGATGCAAATCATTTCCATCATTTTAAGCAGCAACAACGATTCTGTAGAGATTATTGGTGATGCTAAATGAAGCAATCTGAAAATTACGCTTGCACTATATAATGTGCATGAAGGGACAAGGTTTTAGTTTCAGTTTATAGAAGATTTTATTTATTTTTTATTTGACAAGTTAGACAATGTTGTTGGTCATTGTTTATATACACTATTGAGATATTTGTCAAAACCCTGTTTTATGATAAGATGGACATTTTATTGAATTGTATTTAAGTAATCTGCGTGTGTATGAAATGAAAAGTTGGAGGTGGAGGTGTAGAATGGACAAAAAATAAAAAGTGAGAAGCCACTTCAAGTAAATGAAAAGATCCTTGATCAGCAGGAAGGAGAGAGGTCTCACGATCTGCCTTAGTCATTTTTTACAGTTCTTTTGTATGGATTAATCATACTATCTTTTGTACATGTCAATTTGATTATTTGAAATTAAATTACACATCCCGGATTAAGTATGTAGATGATGTCTCATTTATGATTAGATATTTTTAATATTACTTCACATGCCTTTGTTTAGTGAGATGGCTGATAGATTTGTAAGTTCACAAATACTTTTCAATATAATTAATTTCACTCTATTTGGTTTTTACTTAGATTATGAGCTATTATAATTCATCTATGAAGAAGAAAAAAAGTTACAATTATATTTTTGTTATAAATAGCAGATATGTATGACACTTGAAAAACATAGAATGAAGATTGTAGATTGATGTTGGAAAGAAGAGAATAATGTTTTTACATGTAAAAATAATATCATAATTTATATTATTGTAATTGTTTATTAATTTCATTACAAAATTATGCATGATGAGATTTATAAATTGATATCAATGAGATGAGGGTTTGACTCTCATAAGGAAAGTTTAAAAGATCATTTTATAAGTGTTCGGAGTGGTGATAGATTTAAAATAGAAAAAATTCAAAAGGATTAGAGTTTAAAAGAATTTTAGAGAAACTTAATGAGAGACATTCATAAGATTTAAAACAATATTACAATTATATTCAAATATGGTCAAAATGTTCTCTTTATTTATGTGTGACAAAATAAAAAACAAGAAATAAAAGCTATATTTTATTTGATAAGATAGAAATTGAATAATTTTGTATTAGTCGCACAACTAAGAAATGATAGGAAAAATTAAATTACATATGTGACATCTAAATTATTTTTAACAATCCTTAATCGCAACTACATAAAGAATTTTAAATGTTTGTATTTGTTTAATATCAAAATTTTATAATAGGAGATTAGATTTATGAGTCATGTGGCTAACAATTTTTGTTTGGTGAAGAAAAATATTAGAATTAATAGCAATTATGGGATCTATTATGGATCCCTAACCCAAGAGTTACAACTAAAAATGACACACAAATGCCAATAAAATAGTAACAAGAGCATTTGTAAAGGGAAAAGTAGGCTAAAAACAAAGGGATATTACAAACTAAACAAGACCTACAACAATCAAACTAAACATTTCTTCTTATGTGATTGTAGAATTTTATAATAGGAGATTATATTTATGAGTCATGTGGCTAACAATTTTTGTTTGGTTGAAAAATATTAGAATTTATAACACTTATGGGATCTATTATGGAGCCCTAACCAAAGAGTTACAACTAAAAAAGACACATAAAAGTCAATAAAATATTAGTTACAAGAGCATCTTTAAAGGGAAAAGTAGGCTAAAAACAAAGGGACATTACAAACTAAACAAGAACTACAACAATCAAACCAAACATCTCTTCTTATGTGATTATAAAATCATTTGTTCTAAGGATTATATCTTAGACTTTCATGTTTGTTATCAACATCCATCCATTGCATCACCCTCTTCATTGCAATCAAAATAAATTAGAGAAGCTAAAAAATGACAAATAGTGTTCAATAATGAGTTTGGAACATTTGTTCAAATGATCCCAAAATGAAAGTAAAGAGGGGTCAAGTAGTAGCAAGATTTGAAACAAATAACAAGTTACTAGATTCTATATAAGTGTTAAGTTTATAAGGGGTCTACATTTTTATAAATTGACTTAAATAATCTTTATGAATCTCTAAAATAAACCTTATAATATACATTTTTATAGAACTTATAAAATAATTTAGAATAAATTTTATAAATATTTTTAACTAGTTAGTTGAGAAAGAAAAAAGCTTTAGTATATAATCAATTGACACTTGGTTTGAATCATTATTCACCCTATTGGTAGATCTCTTTAGGGTATATCAACATCAAATATAACTAAAACTAGGAGTTTATGAAGAGGTAGGTTAGAAGTTTGATTTGTGAGCATTAGTCATTTTATTCTCTTTTTTCTCTTGCATATATCTTAATCATGATCAAGTGGATGTGATTGGAAACCCATCGAAAGTTGTTGCTAGAGTTAAGTGGGTGGCCATGGGTGGGATATCCCTTTCAAATGGCCTTATTTGGGAAGTTCTTCATGTACAAGGTCTGAGACTTTAGAGAGCAATTTGGATCCACACTTACAGTTAAAATGGGTCAAATTATTTTCTTATCATCACAAACAAATTTAGTTGAGTTGAGAAGAATATCTAATGAACTCAATGGTGAGGGAATCGTGGCCACCCTTTTTGCTCAAGTTGCTATATAATGACTAAAAACATGAAGGGATTTATTTAGATCTAAGAGGGGATTGCTTTTGCTTCCTCCTTAGTATAGGTGCTCTCCAAATTAATGCATATCCACTTCAAAATCCTATTGTGCATGTACTTGGCATGCCATTGGAAGAAAAAATTCTTATTATACAATCAAATTGTTAAGGGACATTTTGGTGATGGTGGAACCTCAAATCCATGACTTCCTTATGCCACTCTTCTTCACCATCATTTTTAGAGATTAAGCATACTCCACCTTCACCATTACTCTTCTAAAATAGCAATGAATTATAAGTTATCCCCTCCCATAGATGAAGATAATTAATCATGGTTGTTCTTTTACATATGGGTATTGTATCAAGAAGGTTGTTGGTATTTTAGAGGAGTCTTATGTTGCAAGTATGAAGGTAGTTGTGTTGTCATTGATGTCAACAAGCTTGTGTTTCCATTGATGTCTATAATTGGAGAGATTGTTGCAAGAGTATAAGTAGTTGGCATTGTTTATGCTTTGATTATTTACATTATGTTGTCATTAGTAAAGCTACTAGTTTCTATTAGAATCAAGATCGGACATGCAAACCAAAATACCTTCCACAGAGAAAAACAAGATCTGATGAGAGCTTTGCATGAAAATGTGCAAAATGATATATTGAGAATTCAATAATTACATGAGATGATTTGCTTTATAAAATCAAAGTATGCAACCCTAAAAGGAAACCCTAGTGTGCAATGTGCCTAAGTTTAGCTTAAGTAACTAAAGTGATAAGTGATTTAATTAATTAACCAATATGATGTAATTAACTAGTATAATAACTTATTCCTCTAACACCCCCCTTTAAGATGAACTTAGGAAGTAGCTAAAATACTAAAGTAAAGATGCATGAAAGCATGGATGGGTCCTGAAAAACAAGGCCTAATCAGGTACCCATGTACAAATGCCATGAATGAAGTAGAGATGGAAAACCCAGTGGGAAAAAAGCCCCTACAATGAGATATCCTATTTTGCAAGAAGCACTAGAAGAACACTTTGTGGAGTAACACTAGAAGCGAAATCGACAAGCAAGATACTTTGTCTCTTAAGAAACAAAAATGGAATCATAATAATGCGACAGCGGAACAGGTGCCACAAAAACACTAGAAAGCTCACAAATTGAACCTTGGAATGCAATGAGCAATAGTATAGATAAAGTAATTTTATAAAAAGAGGTATGATATGATGACAGAATATGAAAGTTGTGTCTCTCGATTCTGATGCCAAAATGTGACTAAAATTGCTCCATGGGAACGAGTACCATCAAGATTCTAGAATATCAACCATAAAAAACATGGCCCTCAAACTGAGATGGATCTCAACAAATGCGGATCAATAACCATAGGCTCTTAATCTGAAGTGTGAACC
>VDFB02325379.1:0-32541 GCA_007258455.2 Sequoia sempervirens
TGAGGTACGCCTACCATAGGTTTTAGGATCATAAATATCATGGTATTCATCAGTGAAACTTGGGGTTATAAGCAATTTTGCATAATGTATTTTTTTATCTGACATTGCTCTAGTGGTACTGGTGGTAGACATGCTAATACAATCAACAATATGAAATTTGTGAATTCCCTATTAGTCCTTAATTTTTCTTAATTCTTAAGCCTCTTAACCCTAAACCTAAACTTCAAAGTTTGACAAAATAAGATTTTAAGAAATGTCAAGCGATGAAACGTAGCCACAAGAATTCTTTAACTTACTCGGATTTTGAATTTTGATTCTTGAAGTTGAAAATGGGTTGAAACTTGAAAGTGGGTTAATAGAATGGCTTTGTTGAAAGTGGAACTATGGAACCCAGAACAGGGTGGTGCACTACAATGAGCAAACTAAATGACACTGAAACATCTACTCATTACTTACGGACTACACAGTACGCAATTAGGTAGTACAATGTACATGGCTAACAACATTTAAAACAAGCCATTAATGATTTACTCTTGCATTAACAACAAATTCTAAACCGTTGATCTTTGTTAATCTAACAGTTATAGGGTGATTCTGAAGGTTTAAGTTCGCAAGCATAGCACTATGTGCATTTCATTCCGGAATGCAACTATAACCATACATAAAATGTTCATCAAATGGTTGAGTAATTTATGATATAAATAATAAACATAAAACATGTGTTTTAAATTTGCTTTAAACTTTTTTTTGTATTGAACAAAGAAAAAGAATTACAAGAATAGAGCTACCAGTAGTAGCTGAAAATCAAACTAGCCAAACTTAGCAAAACCAGATATATAACATGTGTTTTAAATTTGCTTTAAACTTTAATGCGCTAGGATTGACATCAAGGCCAAGGGGCCGGAAACTTAACGTTGCAAAGGCCTTAATAAAATGAATTACAATGTCACATTAATAGCACATTGCACAACCATTAATAGGACTTTAACTTGCAAAGGACTTAATAAAACTAATTCTCATAATGTCACATTAATAGCACAACCATTTATTTTATTACAACTTGAATTCGATAATGTCACATTATTATATATATAGTACAAATACAAATGTAAGCACAAGCACCAAGCTTCTAATCGACCTACTGTAAAAGTTGAAAACGTAAATGTGATACATGTATCTCTGAAAATAAATGGAACTTTCCAGGTCAACCATGAGCTCTAAAAAAAAAACACATTGGACTTGCTAGGTCAACCATGGTCTCTAAAAATAAATGCATGGGGAAAGGGGGCCCAATCAAAGTGGGGAAATGGGAGTTGTGAAGATACAAAATGTACTTAGCCCCTTTTAGAACCAGATTCATGTAAAAGATGAGGGGTTGTAAAATTGCTCCCATGTAGAAGATGAGCACTTAAAAAAAATGCATGGGGCTTTCCTGGTAGGCCATGGTGTCTCAAAATAAATGCAAGGGACTCTCTTGGATGACCATGTAGATGATGAGGGGTAGTAAAACTACTCCCATCTTCTACTTGTAGCCTCCATGCATCGGGATAGCACTTATGTCCATTAGAGCTCCTCATCTTGGTTCAAAACCTATCTGAGAAGCTAGGTGAACCAAATCAACTTCTTTCCAATTCCACCCATCAACTTCAAGGAAATTGGTCTTTTACCTCAGAATTATATAATTGGAGGTAGGAGAATTTAGGAGCATCCCCAATAATACCACATCATCTCTTCCTAAATCCTTATTAAGTTATTAACCCTACAAAATGAAAACCCTTATGACAATTAAAAGAATGATTTTAGTTGTGCTCACTATCATTGTTTATCGGCCAAAAGTTCCACTACCAGCCTAGTCCCTTGTACACCTCACACGTGTCACATGTGAGGTTGTGTATAGTTACTATAACTAGTAATAATTGTGATTCACACAAACCAAAAATCCAACTTAATCGGTACCTCAAGCTGGCTACATGCAAAGTTGCAAATTGTACCTCAAGCTGACAAGCTGTCAATTGCCAAAATTGACAGTGCCACGCAAGCTGTCAATTGTCAAAATTACTGGATTATTGACATCATCATCTACGATTCTACAATACATTGTGCAGTTTTCAATATAAAGTTATCCAATCAATCACTCTGGCTATTCATATGGCATTATCTGCGCTGCCGCCCAGTACCACAGCCAAATTGAGAATTTCAACAGAATAAATGAAAGGTAGAGTACATCGACACATTGAAAAGAGAATTAAATGTCTCTTTTTACCTTAATCATTATCAATGTCCTAATAAGTTACAATAAATTTTGCTCACTTATGATCAAAACTATATGTTGATTTTTGAAACCAATAATTAATAAAATCTCAACCATTAATTTTTGAAAATCTAACAGTTCTAGTTTTTCGGAGGTTTCAGTTCACAAGTCTAGTGCTTCAAGGATTTATTTCCAGAATGCATCTATAGTTGTCCATCGAAAATTCATTGAACAGTCCCTCTTTTAAAACAAACTTTATGCATGTGCATAATTTAAAATGGGGACATCGCTAGGTTGACGAGACTCGACCCTCAGGATTAAAGAGTTAAGATTTAAGGCTTTGTCATAAAATATTTTGGTCTGACTTAGGCAATATTAAACAGTAAACAAGAGCACCAATATTTAAACGGTAAAATATTTAACGGTTCTAGTGCAATTCTGGAGGTTTCAATTTGCAAATCTAGTGCTTGAGAGATATACTTCCGGAATGCAACTACAACTGTCCATCGAAAATTCATCGAACGGTCATGGTCCATAATGTCGCATGGTCACTGAAATTTGAAACCTTAGAACCAAAGTCTAAAGTTTCAAAGTTTTCAAAACCTCCAACCCACTGACTACAAAGATGACCAAGAAATACTTGCAACTAAGGTTAGGAAAAGCACCAAAACCTCGACTTTGGTGAATTAAGATAGGAAAGGTGGCAAGGACGATGCATTTATGAAGTGAAGATCGTGGGCGGATTTTAACAAGTGGACATGACTGGAGGATAGATGGGTAATTAAGATCGGTACGTGCGGAGTTTGGAAAATTATTACCTCTCAGCCCTCGATTAGTGAAGTTAATAATAGAGTTTGGCATGGAGAAGAAGGCACACAGAAAGTCTAAAAGAGTGGTGGTGGTGGCGGTGTAGCTGCAACAGTTTTCAAATGGAGGCCAACTTCACTCTGTGTTCGAGGAGGCAATTAAACCCGTTTTACGGTGAAGCTTCTGACAAAATATTAATGGGTATGTTTTTATTCACTGATGGGAGGTTGGTACAAAGTGTGCAGATGATTTTGGGGAAATCCTTGGAAATATGAAGCACAGATACATGACTAACATGGATGTATACTCCTTGATTATAGCATGGGGTTTGGACTAGGGGGAATCGACAAGCACAATGAGAGAAGTGATGGAGATGATTGTGCATAGAGATTTCTTGGAAGGATTAGAATCAATACTTGAATGGGCAGTTCCAGGTGAAGGTTTTGGCATCCGGGAAGGCTTTGAAAATGTGGAACTGGAAGGGGCAAAAGGATGCATCCCTTTCATGCATTGGCCGGAGGATGAGATTAAAAATCAATGTAGGGAAGAAGAAAGGTTAGGGTGGCAAGCATTGAAGCTCTTTATAGAGTTGATGAAGGTGGAAGCAATTATAGCACAGGTGAAAGCGGAGGAAGAGTGCATGGAAGCATAGGTGAAAGCAGAGGAAAAGTGTATGAAAGCAAAATGACAGAATGCGAGGAAGCGGAAGATAAAAGGAAAAGCAACAAGGAAAGTTGGTTATGAAACAGGTAGCACTAGTTGAATTTGTAGTTATTGTAGGGTTTTTGCATAATTAATGCAAGACTAGTACTAAATTTTTGGCTTGTTGAAATATGTAAGGTAGATACAGATAGTTGTGAATTGGTTTTAGTTGGGAAGGGTTACTTTTTCTATTATGAAACATGTTAAGATGCTTTTTTGAAAAAACTGTTATAGTTGTAGGTGATTTTTGGATGGTTGATGAAAATAATGAGGCAAATAATCTTTATTTTCATGCATTTTTTTTATTAGTTTGATATTAGGTTTAATTCACCAATGTTTTTTTCTTAATCATTTGAAAATAAGTTTAATTCGCCAATGAATTTTATTTTTTAGTTTGGAAAAAAGTTTTAATCGCCAACAAAAAAAATTATGGTTTGAAAATAAGTTTAATTCGCCAATCGAAATATTTTATTGCTTTGAAAATAGATTTTAATTGCCAATGGAAAAATTTTAGTGGTTTTAAAAAAATTGCATTTCGCTAGGAATTTCCACAGACTTCTAGTGATTAGAAAAATTTGCCAATGAACATTATTTTTTTTCATGAAAAAAGAAAAAAATTTCCACTAAAATTAATATTTTTATCAGGAAGTATACAAGATTCGGCAGGATTCTACACCTTCGCCGAGGGGGGATTTCTTAAAGTTTTCCCTGAATATCAAATTATAAATCTTAATTATGTAAGATTTTTGTTAATTGTAATTCTGCACATATCACAATACTTGCTTAAGTTGCTCGAACAGTAAGTGGTACCCACTTCTTTCTGGGCTTACACATCAAGAATTTTGTTGGCGGCATAAAGGTCTATGGAACCACAAAAAATGGACAAGTGTCACGAGCCAAGAAGGATCTCACGATATGAAAAGCCTCTTGGAGGGTCTTTCTTATAAGAAAAAGCAATATTGCAAGACCACGAGGCCATTATGGCACATCCTATCTCACAACGCAGAACTGCAGAAGAACACAACAGTATTCCCACGCGGATAAACCCCATTGGTTGAATAAATGATAGCATACTTTTAAGGTGATGAATCATAGCTCAATCTTCGCATACATTTCCTCCATTAATATTGCAATTTTTTATAATATATAAAATAATATACATATAACATATTCATATAAATAATATAATATTATTTATTCCTATAATATACACAATATTAATATTGTATTTTATTATAAAATTATATATATTAATACTACATTAGTTCAAATCAATGAAAATAAAAGAGGAATAAAATTTATAGATTAATTTACACATAAAATGTATTCACTAAAATGAAAATACTAATAATATAATCTCCTTGACCATAATACAAGCTCCCAGGAAGTCAAAAATGCCCAAAAAGATGCATTTTTCCATTTCACACACCCTTTGGAGGATAAGTTTGCATGTGTTGTATTATGGTCACTTAAGTTGCTCATATAGAAGTGGTCCCCACTTCTTTTTGTGCCTTCACATTAGGATTTTTCTTAAAAGTAAAACGACTTGCAGAATCACAAAAGATTGACAAGTGTCACAAGCATAGACTAATTCTATGAGATGAATGACTTTCAGACGATGTTGCATATAAGCACCACAGAATGATGGGACGTAGAGGGAGATTAAAGGATTTCATAGGTTCATGGGCCCATAATGACATGTCCTTTTCTTGGTTACAAAATTGTAAAAGGACACTATGTGATGGCACTCTCACGTCGACAAGCTCTATTGGGTGAGGGGACAGTTGCATCAACTCTAGGTGAATCAAGGCTTTACTCATCATTCAGATTTGTACTTTCCATCCAAATGGATGGCTCACATTCAAAGTTGATAAACGGGTAGATAAATGAACTGCCCTCACACAAACAAGGAGTAATGACAGATGTGAAAGGTGATGGTTCCATTTTTGAATAAATTGTCTTCATTAAATTCCTTTGCTTCAATGTAAATGCCCATCTCATTTGCTCATTTTTCTGGCATAATAACAAAATTCACAGAGGTACACCAATTCTACATCAACTTTATCTCTCAATAATAAAAAAAATTGATACGCCTTTCTTGGTGAAGTTCACCTTTGTTAAAATATCAAAATAGAAAATCAATCCTATATAATTTGTTGCATACAAACCATTGTAGAGTCTTAATAGGTTAGCATAGAAATTTATTTTAAAATTGTTTTGAAAATATGAGTCGATCAACTAGACAACCCTCTACATCCAAAAGACCCTTTGAAGAGGATGATAAGCTCCAATTGTCAGGCCCATCAAAAAACCTGTTCATTCTCAAGTCCCTAATGTAGTCAGCAAAATAATAGATAAAGGAATAGACTATAGGGATGTTGAGCTTAAGGACCAGGATGAAAAACTCACTAGGTGGCTATTATTTCATTGGTATGGAAAATGAAATCGCCATGCTCCTATCTCCAATGCCTGGACTTATGATTTGGGGAAGTCGGTTGTCCCTGATGTCTTTGTAAATGTGGAACTTATTAGACATCTTGCTTTCGAATATGATGAAAATATTAGAGTAATTAGGGCATTGGATGGAAGTGTCTTAATGGAGATAAATAGGAGATTTATTTCTCAAGTTTTTCAACTCCATATGGCTGCAATTAAGGTTATAGATCTCAGCTCTTTTAGATAAAATTACCGACAGGATAGAAACAAATTTAGGGTGCATTGGCTCCCTTGATTTAGAAAAAAAGGGTTACATTGGAAAGTCACTAAAAATTCCTAATAGTGAATCTGGGCCTTTTGACATCAAGTATTTTGAAGAATATTTCAACAAAACATATTTGGCACTTTGCCAAGTGTTGGGGGAAGATGCACACCCAAAAATGTAGGTACATCTCATGTACATGGAAGTTGACATACATAATCCTTTAGTCAACAACGACTTTGACTATGCTAGTTTTATAAATGAGGTTATTCACAAAAAACTAGTGAACATTAAGAGAAATAGTAAAGAGGTGAATTTTAGGTGGTATTCTCTCCTTTGTCATATGCTTTTGTATAAAGGAAAGGGTCATTGGAGCAAGGATTTTCAATTGAATATGAGAGATAACAAGGGAGATGATCTCTCAATGCAATGTTGGACCCATATTTGGGACAAAGATTGTGGTGAATCCAACTATATCATCTTTGAGAACCATTTTGTAAGAGAGGTCTTGTCGAGACTAGGTCTTCCTGGAATTAGGTTACACAAGGGAATTTTTGATTTCCTTAGGCTAAAAGATAGAAGGACAAAATCAGGAGTGCAACATAATTGGGGAGACTACTACCTCTATGGTAGTTCTATTGTTATTAGAATATATGGATGCCCAAAGGGCCCCCATGTACTACCCAGATATGTGCCATCTAGACTGAAACTTATGAAAACTATGTGGCAGTTAAACGAAATTGGTAAGTTTCATTTGAGGAAACAAAAATAGGGATCATTTTTCCCTTACATTACTGCCTTTTTTTATTCCACTTTGACTAGTGATGGCCTAGATAAATTGAAAGAAATGCTTGAGGATTATAAATTATATCAAGGGAAGGCCATTAATTTTGACCCTGAAGGTTTTATACACCTAGTCAAGATGAGAATCAAGAGTGAAACTTTTGCTCACCAAACTTATGGCAGTGAAGATTTCATAAGAAATTGTAAGGATGATCATGAAACAGCTAGTAGAAAAGTGAAAAGGGATGCATTTATTAAGGAAGTGACTACTAGAACAAAAAGAAATAAAGATTATCCTAGGGTATTCCGTGATATTGATGATCCAATTGCCAAGATTGAGGCAATTCTGAGAAATTTTGACAAAGTTGTTGGTAAAGCTCCCACCTTGGAAGACAAGCCAACACAGCATCCTAGACTTGATCTTTCTACCAGAAGGCCCCAAGGACCTATTATTAGAGATAATTTGTAATCAAACCCACCATAGACCACTCCCCTTCTCCCCCCTTAGATAATCAATGTGGGTTCTCCCCCAAGGGTGCAACCACCATTGTTGGTTGATTATTCCCTCAGTCAAGATGAAAGTGATGATGCCCATTTCACCAAGGATGAAGTTCAGTAGTATATGCCATCTCCCCCAAGATCAAGCGTTTTTGGGCTCCTCCAAAAAAGGTATGGATTGGATGTGGTTATGGGGAGAGGAAACCTCAATGATGTACAAGAGTTGGCATGTTCAAAATTCATTTATGATGGTGAATTTATAAGATCCTAGGAATTCAAAGATTTTATCATAAGAGAAAAGAGGGAGGAATACTGTACAAGATTTCAATTGGCACAAGCAGGAGTGCCTATAGAAAATATGAAGAAGTTTCCAACAAGGTGAGAGCAGAGATGAATTTTGAATCCAAAAAGATCACTCCTTAATAAGGAAGAAAAATGGTGGAGGATAATGGATTGCTACTACTCCTAGAATGGGATATTGCTTCAACTATTGTTTTTGACACTATTAGAAGACATAAAGGAGAAGTATTCTCTTCTAAAGAAGAGGCAAAAAAGGCATTGACAGGGTCAAGATTCAACCCACAATGGGAAGCCCTTGCAATTTGTGCCTTCACCCCAAATACAAGTAAACCTAATATTATTGAGGCATCAAAGGATATAAAAGGAAGTTTGATTGTAAATAGGGTATCTAATACTTATGTCCCTGAAGCCGCCTCACTAGTAGTGGATGTTGCCAAGTTCAATAAAGCAATTGTTCAAAGATTGCAGGACAAGCATGATGCATTATTAAAGGACCATTGAACTCTCACTGAATCATATAACCAAAAATAGATACTATTGGGAAAAAAAAGAATCTCTTCTCATAGCTACACAAGAAGTAGGATCTTCCTCTTCAATACCCCCTCATAATTAAATAGTTGAAAATGAACAGCTTAAAGAAAGGTTCAAATGATGGAAGAACACATAAAAAATTCTCAAGAAACCTAACATAAAAATAATGTGTACATAGCAACATGTATCCTGAAACACAAGTTTTCTAAGATCTTGAGAAGGTTAGAGACCACCCATTTATCATACATAAATTTGAATGGTACCATTCTCATAATAAATGGGGATTAAGATAGGATAAAGAGGATATTTACTAAATGGATCCCCAAACTTACAAATTTAGAAGGTATGTATAAGGAATCTACTAATGTGTCTGATACCCCACTTGGTATCCTTCCTACTTGTAATTCTATCAAGATGGCCTGAAACATGCAGGGATACATGCAAACTATAATTGAGACTGCCAGGGTAAAAATAAATTATTTCTTGAATATTGACAATAGGGTTGTCCCCCATTTGTTAGAGGATAATGAGAAAATGAAAACCTTAAAATAATGGAAAGATAACTTTAATATAGTAATCCACACACTTCTCCTTGTAATTTGCAAGGATAATGAAATTGATATGAATTATCTTAACTCCTATTCAAACAAATTAGTCAATGAAGATTATAGTATAGAAAATTTCTACAGAGATTCCAATGTGATACTTGACGCCAAATATCAACAATATTTTCAAAATGTAGATGTGCTTTTAGCTCATGGTTGGCCTTCAAAGAGCATATATAAAACACGAGATGAAAAGTATAATAGATTACCTAACCTATGAACTTATCTATGTATTTATTTTTATGTCTTGTATTCTAGATTTTGGTTATTAGAGAGGTCTTGATTAGGCATGGTGCCTAATAATTATTGGAGCTTTTGTTAGAAGGAATTCATTTTAGGATTGCTTGCTATTCACCATCGCTCCAAAAATTGAAAAAATTGATTGTTTCAATAGTTACATTCTAACTATTTAATATTGGATCACTAATAGCTAAAAGGGTTTTATTCTTTTTGATACTTCATCTTTGTATCTCTTTTGTATAAATTAAGTTGTTTGAATATCAACTTTGAATATCAAACCATCTTTCTCTTTGGTATTGTACTCACTATCTTTTGAATCAAAATAATCAAGCATCATTTATAGTTCTCATATCAAATATTTTGTTATGCATGTTTGAATTGTTAGCTTTTGTTCAAGAAAAGGATTAATCTTGTTTGCACTTATTCATCAAATATTGTGTGAATGCAGTAGGGATTTGTAAATAGTATGATAGTATTGTTATTTTATTGGTAAATCTCATTGTAAGGCAATGAGGTTATAAGAAACCAAGAATTGCTCTATTGTATGAGCTTACATTCATTTTTTGATTCTTTACTAGAAGACTACTATATTTCATCTTTGTAAGTCTTTGTTTAGAATTAAGTTCTACAATTAAGTCATTTTCTAGAAGACTACTATATTTCATCTTTCTAAGTCTTTGTTTACAGTTATGTCATGTTCATGATGTGGATGCTTCAATTGTTAGCCTACGTTCAAGAAATAGTGTAATCTTGCTTTCGATTTACTCATCAGAGATTGTGTCAATGCCAATTGAGTAATACCTTGGAGAGGCTTCATTTCACCAAAAGCATTTTTAGTGTTAAACTTGTAGACATGTAAAAATGACCTATCGCATATCACACATCTTGAATGACATTTTTCCATTTATTGGCATCATTATCACTAATTTCATTGCATTTCACATCTTTTACATCAAAAACCCTATTTTCCTTTATTAATTGAATAATCTTTAAATTATTTAATTAATTTACCATTTTATCATTTATCTAACTTTATTCCTCTTGATTAATTAAATAACATCAATTATTTAATTATATGTCACTAATATAACCTATACATCTAAATCAATTAAATTGTTATCACTTAGTAATTTAATTAAATCACTTTCCCCTTTCTAAACTTGAATAATTAAATTAATTATTCAACATCATTCAAAAAGGTCAACAAAAAAATACTTAACTTTAATTGTTAAATTCAAACATGACTTGCACATTCAACTCAAATATTAATTAACTATTCAATTAATTAATTATCTTTACCCCTTTTATGATTGAGCAAATCACGACTACTGATTTCTCACTCTAAATGGTTAACTAACTCATCTATTCTTCAATCCCACTAAACACTCAACCTGATTCTTCAATCCCATTGACTACTCAACTTGATTTCTTCAATCACACAAATTATGCAATCTAAATCCACTAATCTTTCCAATCTATTTTCTCTCAACAATTCTCAACTGTTGATTGGGATCTTTTACTACAGAATCTTGATCATTCATCTTGAAATAATAAATCTATAAAACAAACCTCTACCTTCTCACAAATCATCTAGAATTTACATAGTGAAACCTTGCACAACTTATTCTTGAGCACATTAAGAATTATTGGCATCATATTCTAGTTCACCATTATCAACATGAATCGAAGCTTTTGCAACAACAACAATGGAGGCTTTTTATTGAATCGAGCAATCCGTCATCCAAACATCAATACAAACACAACTCCGACATGGAATGGTTTAGCTTTTAAGGTTTTGAATTCAATTTATGTTATCTTTAGGATTATATTATTTGATTTCATTATTTTAGAGCTTCATTTCATGAGTATGGGTTTTGGAATTTATCTTGTTTGAATTAAGTTTGTTTAATTCACCATTTGCTATGTTTTCCTATTGCTTTATTCCCCCTTTACAACATTTGGCACACCCAATGGGACCTAGGTCCTTAACGTTAATATTTTCATGAGTTTATTGGAGCATTTGTAGGTTCCAAAATGCTGACATTCTTTATTGAAAAGTTATTGATAATTTTCACATGAAAGCTATAGGATTTTCAAATGGTTGTCTCCACATTTTTACCATGGTTGCACTTTTTCCAACTGCTATTGCACTTTTCTAGACTGTTGTTGATGTTTTAACTGCCATTGTTTAGAACAGGTCCGTAGTTGCATTTTTTTGGACCGCTATTGACTAACTTGGTTGCTATTGCTTTAGATAGAAAGTCTTCCAATGTCTTGAATATTGCCGCTATTGTTCTGCTTTTTTCTGTTTTAAATCTACAAGTTTTTTTTTATGATTTCTTCATTTTTTCCCAACCCTAATGTTTGATTGTTTGTTGTGTTTGGGAAGTTTCTAATGTTGTTGGTGTAGCCCTTGAAGGAGTATGGCACATATTTTCATCAGAGCAACAGTTTGATTACAGGGTTGGCGAATAGTCCAAGTCCACTTCAGTTTTAGAGCTTTCTTAGTTATGACACATTTTAATTGGTGTTTAAAACTGAATCCACAATTCTCACATTTCAATTGGTATTTAAAATTGAACCTTCTATTTTCACATTTTAATTAGTGTTCTAAAATTGAACCTTCAATTTTCACATTTCAATTGGTGTTTAAAATTGAACAAAGCAACTTTCACACTTCAAACTGGTGTTTAAAATTGAACAAGGCAACTTTTACACTTCAATTGGTGCTTAAAATTAGACAAGGTAACTTTCACATTTCAATTAGTGTTTCTAAAAATGAACAAGGAGAACTCACACATTTCAATTGGTGCTCCTAAAAATTGAATATTTTTTTAGTTTGACGATGTTAAAAGCGAACATAGTTTCATTTTGTTGACCCTTTAAGATGAAAAAAAATAGAAACATTTCATTTGTTGTTATAAAATTGAACAAATTAATTTTGATTTGCACATTGCTTTATCTTGCTTGAAGTCTAAAATGCTTTAAATTTGGTGTACTTAAAAATCAAATTGATATCTTCACATGTTTCAAATTTTGGGGCTTAAAAAGAAACTACAATGAATTGTATACCGTGTTCACCATTCTTGGAAAACCAAGTGTATATCCTCTCCCCTTGTGTCTTTTGATGATCTTGGGTGACGAAAAGAACTTTGTGTTTCACAATTGTTTATTTTTAGCATCACCTTTAGATCAAGCTTTCCTTGAGATACATCCTGCACTAGAGAACTCAAGGCGACTCAAAGCGGTATTTCTCTCAGACCACTATATAAATTGATCAAGGCTAAAAACCAAGATCTAATAGGTGATTACTTGGTCGACAATGTCGTTCAAAATGGGGAGGTACCTGCGGGTATATAGAGCCCCTAGTAGGAGTGGTTAATGCATTTAGTGGCTTGTTGGAGGATAGCCAGGTGTTGTGTCCCTTGAATAGTGACTAAAAGCTCACCCTTTCCTATATTCTACTTGATGACACAATTTAGTGCAAGAGATGTGCATCATATTTTGAAAAACTTTACTCACCATATGAACTCCCTTGAATTGAGACATTTTTTTTGCTTGTATAGGTTACTTGTATCTTGCTACTTGTAACTTACTAGGGAGAGGGTGATTGGGTCATCCTTCCATTCCTGGAGGCCCCTATCTGTCCATTCTCAAAAGGCTTAAGTGTATACATTTGGAACAGTGTCCCTACCTTAATTTGAAGGAGCTTCCAAGTTGTGGGCCTAAATGTGTCGCCATTGGCCAATTTTACCTTAGGGATAAAATTGCTTGATATATTTTGATGTTGTTACCAGTTTGAACATGAGCTAATTTTTGCTCCTTATCATCAAAACATCACAATCAGTTTTATAATCTTTGATTGATTGCTTTATCACTTGCCAATTCTCAAAAAAAATCAGATCAACCAAAACATCAAAATTGCAAACTTGTCTAAACTGCTATTAAAACGAAAAAACTAGAAAAATTTGGAAACATGACCATTATTGCTATTTTTGTCACTTTTGTTCTAAACTTTTTTGCTTATGTCCTAAGTTTTGGCCACTTTTGACCTATGTTTCAACCACTATTCACCTAAATATTGCCGCTTTTGACAAATCTTTCGCTATTTCCTTCACTATCACCAGCCAAAGAAATTGTAATAGAGACCAACTTTGATAAACCTGCCATAGTTGTCTTAAATTTTCAGCCACTATTGACCTAAAAAGGGTTGCTTCTATCAAAATTACCACTATTCTTTTCTTTGTTACCAGTCACAACTTGAAATAGAGACCACTATTGCTCTAAGTTTGATTGATGTTGTCCTAAATTTCAACCGCTACTATTCTAAAGATTACCGTCATTGTCATGTTTTCTTGTACAAATCATAAAATAATCCAAAACTGGTTAATCGTCTATATTTTTAAAAATAGAAACAATCAAACCTTCAAAACCATTCACATCTACATCTTTCCATATCCATTTGCACATCAAAACAATCAACCTAGTTTAAAGATTCAAATCAAACACAACTTGGATTATTCCCTTGCTCTCAATTTCTAAGCTATTAACATTTTCTTGCAACCTCAAGTCTAGCTCAAGTAGATCGCTAACATATCCTCTAGAAAAATAGAGCAAAATATTGGTCCAAGTTTTCTACACTTTGAGTCCCAAAATTAGCATCATCTCAAAAACATCCACCAAAACATCACTCATACTTTAGGGTCTTGAGCATCACAATCCATAGCAATCCATCAACACCTTTGTCCAAAAGGTTTCTTTTTACATTGTTTTCATACATCATACCTTTTAAAACAAAAAGTTATAAATACAAAACACCATTCCATTCATAGTTAGTGATCACAAAATTCAACTAGGTCTTGGAATTGTTTATGACAACCACAAGATCTTAACATAGAAAAAAGATGGAAGCCAACAAGAGTAGCTCAAGTGCACCAAAAACAAACATCGCTAATGAGGAAACCCAACCATGGGGCTACCATCCAAATGACCTTACAACTCCTCAAAGAGAACCCACATTCAAGGCAACACAAAACCAACCACCAAGTGATGAAGAAGTACTCCTTAGACACCAAAATATGATTGATAGTAAAAAACAACCTCCAAATCCTAAGGACATGATCATGGAAGAATATGAAAGTGATGAGGAACTTACTGACAATAAACTATTTGAATACTCCCAAGATCCTAAGATGCAAAAACTTAAGGACAAAATGCTTGGGTAGAATGCAAACTCATATTTCCTCACATTAGCACAAAGTGGTGTTAAACTGCCCATAGACTTCAACATGGAAATTTTAAAGGATCCCAATCTTATTCCACTAGGAGATAAAATGGTAGCTAGATAAGTGCCAAAACCGAGAATGAATCCCAACATACCACCATTGTTTTCACAAAACAATGATCAAATGCAAACACAACCTATGGAAAACCCATTGTTTAGGAAATCATCCCAAATTCAACAAGCAGTTGTGACACAAAAATATCAAGGAAATGCAACCCAAAATATGCCACAACATAACACTATGTAAAACATGGGAAACCTTTCAATAGACCAAAAAGGTAGAAACCCATCAAAAGGGCATTACATGCCACAACATACATCATACATTGACCCTTCCAACAACTCACAATATCAATAAGGGAAATCATCACAAAATCCCCCACAACAAGGTGTACCATCAACAAACTACCAAGGTACCCTTCAACGCAATCCCCCACAACAAGGTGTACCATCAATGAACTACCAAGGTACCCTTCAACAAAATCCCCCACAACAAGGTGTACCATCAACAAACTACCAAGGTACCCTTTAAAACAATCCACCGCAACAACGTGTACCATCAACGAACTACCAAGGCACCCTTCAACACAATCCACAACAACAAGGTGTATCACCAACATAATACCAAGCTACCCTTCAACAACATCCACCACAACAAGGTATACCATCAATGCAATACCAAGGTACCCTTCCACAACATTCACAGCAAAAAGGTGTACCACCAACACAATACCAAGGTATCCTTCAACGAAACCCATAACAACAAGGTGTACCACAAACAAACTATCAAATTCCACCCCAAACTCCACAACAAAGTATCCCTCAAAATCAATACCAAAGAGGTTCACAAAATCAATACCAAGGGATACTTCAAAATCAATACCAAGGTACACAAAAAAGTCAACATATGTACAACCCACAACAAGGACCCAACATACCTTATACACAACATGGTCCTCAAAGTCCCATAAATACACAATATCTTATTTATGACCCAACAAATATCATGGGACAACAGAGCTACAATGTACAAAATCCTCAAGCAAGTGCACCAAACAATGACATAAACATACAACTATAAACCATCAACCAAAGGATATTAGACATACAAATCAAAAATTTGAAAAAGAGCTATGCTCTATAGGATATTTTTCCATATCCTTTTGATCAAAATCTATCCATAGTACCCTTCCCCAAAGGCTTCGAAATACCGAAATTTGACAAGTATAGGGGAAAAGGAGATCCAATAGAGCATGTACATGAATTTTTAGTATCTTACATGGACCTACAATGAAATGATACCTATATAATGAGACTCTTCCCACGAAGTCTCGGTGGACCTATTATAGACTAGTTCTCTCTTCTACTGCCTGGTATTAGAATATTCGATGAGTTATCTAATAAATTTTTAAAGGATTTTCATACAACATTGAATAGGATATAACCATCATTTATCTCTACAAAATCAAATAGAGTCAAGGCGAGCTATTTGCTTCATGTCTACAAAGATGGAGACATAAGGCAAGCAAATGTAAATGGACTATTCCTAAGAAACAACTTGTAGACATCTTTATCTCCAATGTACACATAGACATCAACTTCCAACTCACTGTGTTATGCCCTAATGACTTTGAAGAAACCATTGAGAAAGGTATACTCATCGAAAGAGCCCTCATTGCAAGAGGAGTAATCAAACTTTACAACCCTAAGGATCAACCTTCTACTTCAAATGACAAGCCCAAAATATGGGATAAAAACAAAAATGTAACCACTAATGGAGTGATCAATGCCAAGGTTGTATGTAATATACAAACTTCCAATGTAAAACAAAATAATGTTCAAACAACACAACAAGGCTATGCTTCAAATAATCCACAAAAAAACCAACCCAATTATCAATAGAACAACCAACTCAGTTATCGTTAGAACAATCTACCAAACAACCAAAAACAAAATCAAGGATAGGATAACAAAAGGAGACCACCTCGGAAACATGACCAACCATGAAGAAAATTTACTCCCTTGGGATAATCCCTTGAGGTCATTATGCACAAACTAGTCCAAAAGAACCTTGTCAAGATTAATGACAGAAAAAATTATGAGGAACCCAACTTCAAACCCCCTTGGTATAACGAGAATGACAATGTGAACTTCACAAAATAAAGGGGCATACCACCAATAATTGCATGATACTTAAAAACATCGTGCAAGACTTAATCAAAAATGGAGAAGTGGACATAAAACCTCATCTCAGAAATAAAGAATTAAAGATCTAAAAAGATCCAATCCCTGACCATTCTAGGGGAAATGACAAAGGAAAAAATCAAGATAACCTCCAAGCAAATTTTTCCTATGAAAAACTCATAGGAAACATCTCTAACGATGATCATATCATTTGTGTGGTAACCATACTAGGTAGAGATCCTGAATGTAATGTGAATACCAGAAGGAGAAGGGTAACAATCCAAGGAGCACCAACCCAAGTAAAAGCCACAAGTAAGCCATCCAGTGACTATATCATTGTAGAAAAACTCAAGAAAACTCTCGTCCTAATCTCCATTCTTAACCTCTTAAAATTGTCTCCAAAACATAAGGAAATATTGGAGAAAGCACTTGTCAAAACATCAATCCCAAACAACCTTAACATTGATCAGTTTCAAGCCATGATTGGAAATATCACATCCACCCATCATTTAGTATTTTCTGAGAAATACCTTCCACAAAATTTTTTCCACAATCAAGCTCTTTATTTAGAAATGTGTGTCCACAAACACAAAGTCAAGAGAGTACTAATAGATAACAGTGCAAGTCTAAACATTTGTACCTTAAAATTTGTGAGAAAACTGGGATACTCTGATGATTTCATAGATAAAAACAAAAGCATCACCATAAAATCTTATGATGACATGGAGTGAAATTCAGAAGGAACAATCAGGCTACACATTTATATACGATTGGCAATAATAAAAACTACATGTCAAGTACTGAATCTCAAGCTTCCATACAACCTTCTCTTGGGTCAACCATGGATCCATGCTCTAAAAGTAGTCCCATCTACATTCCATCAATGCCTAAAATTTCCTTATGACAATAAGGAAGTTACCATATATGCCAACCCCAAACCATTTCATTACTGTGCCAAGTTGGAAGAGAAATATAAAAAGATTCTCCAAATACCCAGCAACGATATATCCTTCCACTCCTTTTCATGCATTGACCCAGCATCACTACCCTCATCCTCAACTACACCTTCATCAACTGAGCCCCCTAAAACCGACCTCAAGATCTAAGTGCTTGAAAAGGGTTGCAGGGAATATCACTTCAATCAATCCTTTTGTGTTGGGATGCTTCCCCAACACTGAAGACTTTTGGAGGACCAAAACAGATCACACATGTACAAACTATAACAATGGTATTCAAACCCAACATCTTCACCAAGTGGGGAGACATGCAAAATGAAGAAGTGTGTGAAGAAGATCTATCTTTGTGGATCCACAAAGAAGAAGGATGGGAACAACCACTACCTCCCCTTCCTATTGATGATAAGAGTAAAGGATATCAGATAGCCAAAATCATGGGATTTACTCAACAAGGTGGCCTTGGTCTACATGGACAAGGTAAAATAGAGCCAATTATTATAGAAAGATGCTCGAAGAATCTAGGACTGGGTTATGGTTCATCTAATTTGATTACTCCAAGTTCCAAAAGAACATCTTATGGAAGGAGCTACTTCTACCACTGTTGATACATCAGATACTTGCGAACATCTAGATGACTACCTGTATATCCAAAACATGTTTGAAAACCTCAACGTAAATACCCTCACTGCCGAATCTATATCTGATGACGACCATATTGAGATGGATTCTAATGAATACGAATGGTATTCTTGTGACTCTAGTGAATATAACCTAGATTCCTTATGGAGCCTTGAAAAAACCAATGTCCTCACCCTAGCTACAACTTCCTTAAGCTTTGCAGATACTAATGATAAAATATCCATGCATTATCCACAATTGATAGATTGGGACCAATAACATCATGCACCAATTTTGGACTCATTTCAGAATGATGAGGCTATTGTGGAGTTCATGGGACTTTGAACAGATATACTCCAACGAGATCATAAAGCAGGTTTTCTAATGGAACTAGATCAAGGATCATATTTTGGGGGGAGATTACATCCTCCAGTCACAAAATAAACCAAAAAATATAAAAAATCAAAAAGAGGTCCCCTAAGGAAAACCACAATGTGGCTTTATCGAATCTAGAAAAGAAAAAAACAAAGGACGCATCTAATGGTGAAAACATCTTTGAGGCACTCGAAGATGGAGGATTCAATCTTCCCACCACAAAATATCAAGAGAACTCAACACTTTTAGTTGAATACTTTGAACCTATCAATGTTGGCACAACAAAAATGTCAAAAATAACATACCATGCAGTATCACTTGATCTCGAGGAAAAGATAAACTTCTCAACATTTATCAATGAAAGAAAAATCAACTTTGTGTGGACATATGCAGACATACCAAGGCTAGATCCAACATTGTTCATACATCACCTAGTAGTGTTCCTTGGAGCTAAACCCATCAAACCTACAAAAGATGCATCCATAGATAACACTTTTGGTAAAAGTAGAACTTTAGAAACTGTTAGATGTGGGCTTCATCAGACCCATTGACTATCCTGAATGGGTATCTAATCTAGTACCAGTATCAAATCCCACTGGGGGCATAAGGATTTGCACAAAATTTTGGGATCTAAACAAGGCTTGCGAGGGATGACTTCCCTCTACCCAACATCAAAATGATTGTAGACCTAACTGCAAGGCATGGAAGGCTATCACTGATGGACGACTTCTTTGGATACAATCAGATCAAAATATCCCTTGAGGACCAACATAAAACAACTTTCACTTGTGCATGGGGAACCTTTTGCTGGAATTTCATGCCATTCGGTATAAAGAATGTAGGGGCAACCTATTAATGAGCAATGGCCACCATTTTCCATGATATGTTACATATCACTATGGAGGATTATGTGGATGAAATACTAGCAAAATCCATCAAAATAGAAGATCATTTGACCAACCTAGCAAAGGAATTTGACAAGCTAGAACAATACAACTTGCGTCTCAACCGAAAGAAGTGCACATTCAACATGACTTCTAGAAAATTGTTGGGTTGCATAGTATCAAGAAGAGGCATCGAGACAGATCCTGCTGAGGTAAAAGCTATATTAGAAATTCCTCCTCCAAAAACATTGAAGTAGCTGAGAAGTCTACAAGGTAAACTACAGTCCATCGGGAGATTCATTGCACAATTGGTAGACAAGTGCCATCCATTCACCCATTTGGTACATGAAGACATAACATTCAAATGGGATGGAAGATGTGATTAGGCATTCCAACAGGTCAAGGATTATTTATTCACTCCTCCAGTATTAATGCCACCAATTCAAGATAAGGAAATGATCCTATATGTATCTACAACATCGACAATATTAGGAGCTTTATTAGCACAACTAGATTACAATAACAAGGAAAGAGTAGTCTATTATATCGTTCGAACACTAGTGGGCTATGAATTGAAATATTCACCCATAGAAAGAGTGTTTCTATCTATCATCTTTACAGAAAAAAAGTTTAGACACTACATATTAAACAAACAAGTAAAGCTGATATCAAAAGTAGATCCCCTAAAGTATTTATTGGTGAAAGAAGCTCTAATAGGGAGGATCACTAAGTGGGTAATGATGCTTAGCAAGTTTTTCATAGAGTACATTGATAGAAAAGCTATCAAAGGAAAAATCATGATAGATCAATTAGTAGATGCACCGATGGAAGATCATCGGACTCTAACAATAAAATTTCTAGATGAAAGAATACTTCTAACTGGTCACTCTAGCTGTTGGACCTTGTACTTTGATGGGTCCCACACTCAACATGGATCAGGAGCTAGTATCTTATTTCTCACACCATAAGGAGATACTATACCTAAGGCTTACAGTATTTCTTTTTTGTGTACCAATAACAATAAAATTTATGGAGACTCCCAGCTATTTATCAGGCAGGTAAACGATGAATATCAAATAAAGTATGACAAGCTTATGTCATACAAAAGAAAGGTGGATAGTTTCAAACAATACTTTTTCATCATCACCTTTGAATAGGTTCCTAGGATTAACAACAGAGCAGCTGACGCTATGGAAACAATAGGTTCACTCCTCGACATTCCTCAAAATATTCCCAAATATGAATTCCTTATGGAGCGACTACCTACATCAACATTCGATATCATGGAATCATAACTTTTTTGTGATGTTGTTGGTCCTAAATCACCTTGGTACTAAGATACATTTGACTACATCCAACATGGTATCATACCTCTTGACTTAGCGACAAACCAAAAGAAAAAAAATATCCATAGAACTTCCCTTTTCACCATATTAGGAGATACCCTATACAGATGAAGTCTAGATGGAACATTACTTTGATGTCTTAACATGGAAGAAGTGCAAAAATTGCTAAGAATGGGGTATTATTGGCCCTCAATGGAATAGGAATACATTCATTTCTCAAGGATATGTCATCAATTTCAACAACATAATGATATTGTTCATGCACCGACACAAGAATTACAACCTATAACAACACCATGATCTTTCTCATAGTGGGGACTAGACTTGATAGGTAAGATATCTCCCACTTCATCCAATGGGAACAAGTTCATTATCATTGCAACTGAATACTTCACAAAGTGGATAGAAGCAATTCCATTAACTTACATCATAAGGAAACAAATATCCAAGTTCATATTGAATTATTTGATCTGTTGATATGGAATTCCCCAAACTATCATAACGAACAATGTAACCCCATTCAAGAACCAAGATATCTATGAGCTTTGTTCAAATTTTTCTATCCAACACTGATTCTCAATGCCCTACTATCCCCAAGGAAACAGATAGGTTGAAGCGTCCAATAAAACTATTATGAAAATACTGAAAAAGATTGTTAATGACATCGGTCATGATTGTAATTTGTAGCTAAATCTAGCCTTATGGGCTTACCAAACCACCATTTGCACACCTATGCATTCCAAACCTTTTTCCTTGGTCAAAGGATTTGAAGTGATCTTACTTATTGAAGTTGAAATCCCCTCACTACGAGTAACCCTAAAAGGCATGGTTAGCAATGAGGAATATCAGATGTCCAAATTGAATGAGTTAGAACTCCTAGATGAAAGACATTTGAGTGCATTAAACCATCTCCAGGTTTATCAGAATTGGCTCAAATGAAGCTACAACAAAAAAATAAAAAATAGAATCTTTCAAGTTGGCGACCTAGTACTAAAAGAGAATCAAAAGATCCAACTGAATCAGGATGGGAAGGGGAAGTTTGAACCAAACTAGGTAGGTCCTTTCATCATCAAACCAATCTATGGCTCTGGAGATTATTAGTTGGCTACTCTTGAAGGAGAGCCTTTATTCGAATGTCCAAATAACAACCATCTCAAAATGATTTTTTACTGAATGCATCAGAGCATCCCAAGCAAAAAGGCTAAAAAAGCAAAAAAATCAAAAAAGCAAGAAAATAGTAAAGAAAAATAAAATGTTCTTTAAGTGAAAACCACTTTGTGGCGCTTCTAGGATAGGTACCATATTGAAAGCTTGGTAAAAATGCAATGCAATTGAATAATACCTGCATCTTTATCTATCAACACTATCTAAAACATCCACCCCATTAATCATATAATAAAACGTGCAACCACCCTGGCTCAATGATTGATCGTGTGTGAATCTTGTTGCACCATCAAAATCCATCTCCCCTAAAAACATAATTTGGTCTCGAATTGGGGGAAACTTCCTGAAACTATTAGTGGAATAGATCATTGTACATGCCATCACTGTTAAAACCTAGAAAAATCAAAAACATCCAAAAAACAAGCAAAGTCAAAAACATCAAAAATACCAAAAACATTTGTATGCTTTGAGTCAACACTAGTCAAACTACATGGTCTCTGTGTGTATAACATAGGAAAGGCTAATCTTTGATCATCCCTCGAGGCCTTAGGTCAGTCCCCTTGGGTGTCTGTCATGGTCTTTAAACTTAGTCAAAAATTAAAAAACATTCAAAAAATTAGAAAAGTAAAAAACATACTCCTATCAAACAAGTGAACTACGAGCCTCTGCATGGATAACATAGGCAAGGCCATCATTGATGATCCCCCAAGACCCTAGGTTGGTCCCCCAATTCAAAACAAAAACATTCAAATATCTTATCAAAATCCAAAAAAAAATCATAAAATATAAAAAAGCTCCAAAAAAATAGTATCAATCAATACAATTGAACTATGATGTCTCTATATTCATCACATAGGCAAGGCTAATCTTTGATCAGCCCCCAAGGTACTAGGTCAGTCCCTTTAGGTCCCCCTATTTGTTTCAAAATTTTCTAAAACAAACATCAAATAATCAAAAAATTACAAAAGGTCCTATCTCCATTGTCACTTATCCGCAATAAACTTTCCATTCACAATAAACAGTCATCACCTTCAACCCTTGACAAAGCAATCACCAAGAAAAAAAAACATCAAAATAAAAAATTCCAAAGAAAAAGATAGAAACGATTGGATCACTATCAAGTTAAAACAATTCTTAAGTATAGACTACCATGCCTGTTTGAAAATCATTATCAACAATCCTAAAACACAAGTCTTAATGAATACAATGTTCCTACAATAGACATCATCAATGGATTTCATCATGAAACATCAAAACATATGGCAAGTGATATTGCAACATTGTTTATCTTTTTATAGTCTTATCTTTTTTATTTATCTTAATACCACATTCCTAGGATCTCTCAAGGATGTCCATAAGGATTTCAAGAAGAAAGAATGGGGAAATTAACTATCAATTTTTGTTTATTTTGTTTGTTAGATGTTTTTGTGATACTAACATGACAAATACTTACTTTGCTTTTTATATGGAAGTTGTTTTACGACATTCGTGTAGCAATTTCATGTTAAGTACTCCATACCTCTCTGTGTAACTAGTCTAAAATGTTTTGACACAACTCAACCATACACTCTAATAGGTTTTTCGTATGTCTGGTATGAGAAAGAATATTTTGTGTGTTGAGTCAAATTTTACGCAATGGATACAAAGTAAGCTTGGTTATTAATACCTTGGTGCATCGTTTATGTTTGCTACATCAAAAAGGATTGCTAAAAAATACAAAGCCTCTATGAAAGCAAAAGAAAAACTCATCAGTAAGTAACTAATAACATCAAATTTCTATCCATCTCTAAATCGTCAAACACTTTTAACTAACAACTCCATCCTGCATCACAATATCATTAGTACAACATGCATCATGCACCCACAAATTCATCAGTACATATCATGACCATAATAAAACAATAAAACATCACACATAATGTATAATCACCCATCACATACGTAAGATATCATCATCCATAATATGTCATCATCCATCGCATACATAATAAATCATCATCCAACATATATCATCATCCATCGCATAGATATATAAATCATGCATCCATCCATATCATATGCATACATCAAAAAGTACAAAACATGAGCATGTATACATCATTATCCATAATCATCTCATAACACATAATAAAGATGAATTAAAACATGGTATATCTCATATATCATCAAAAATAAGAATGTCATATACATCATCAAGTAACAAGTGTGATATCCAATATGCAAAAAAAAACATATATACGAGGCCTCAGCTGGGTTGATGAATGTATATACAAAAATCATGTCTACACGAAGTCTCTAATATAATAAACATCATAAAAGGTCAAGCAACCTCAACCCTATTGGTCATCTCGAGGTGGGGATCTCAGTTGCTCTCGGATCTGATAGGGAGATGGATGTGGGATGATGAGAGACTGATGCGGCTACCTAATTGATTGACCACCTGACTCTGCACTTGTTTGTGCACTCGACTCTCCAAAAAAATGTTGTCTCTATGATCTAGGAATAAAGGCCTCATAGAGCATCTGATAATAGGTACATCTCTATTGCAATTGATCCCACTTGGCCTGGTACTGAGCAAGGGGAATAGAGGAGGCAACTGAAATCTCTCTAGCTAGTCTTTGCTACCACTTTGTAGCCTGTCGAAGCACATCTCTCTCCTATCATAATCCATCTCACTCCATAGTAAGGATAGCAACCTGTGCCCTGGCCGCTTGCCTCCGTACAATCTCTACATCCCTCTCGAGCACCCCAGTGTCCCTTGTCGCAATCAACTAGGCTATTTTTGTTGCTTCTACATCCCCTAATGGGGGAGGACCTTGTGGTACATGTTGATCTTGCTACATCTAATCAAGCTACTCTCCATCATGTTGAATCTAATCCCCATCACGCCCTACCATATCCAACTACTCTATACCAATCTTGAGCCACTGTTGCTTGCCCCTACAACTAGTTACACCAGCTCTCCCCACAACTGGCCCAATGCTAGTAAGATCTATGAAATGAAGAGGAACACAACGAGCCCACCACTAATCATACTCACATGTAGTGCCAAGGTCTACCAAACCTACTGCCTAATCCCATCTAAATGGTACAAGTCATCTAAACTTGGCCACAACATCGATAGATGAGGCCTACGGTCCCCACACCCCAACCTCTTAGGATGTCCTCCTGAAACATGCATGAAATTCATCCCCGAATTGTGTGTGTCACTCTCCAAACTGACGAAGAACCTAATCGAGTAAGTAACGCTCAAATAAATAATCCATGCAGTGTATCAACCATTGTGTCTGTTGCTAATAATGGATTTGATCCACATCATCATGTTGGGCCTCACAACCTAACCATGGTCTCCAAATAAATGCATGCATTTCATTAAAAATGCAATGCCAATAAGGTAGCTGACTAGGCCAGGTATAGTGCATGAAATTTGAATATTTGTATGAATATGGATCCTTTGTATCCTGATCCATAATGCCATTTGGTCTAGTTAATGGGATATGCTCCCAAACCCATATGTACAATAATTTCATACCAACAGAGAGAATTTCCTCCATGATAAGAAACCTCATGCATATCTTTATATAGGTGTGTTAGAAGACATGGGCCCCACACATACCTCATGCCATGCTCCATCATCTACAATCGAGCAGATGCCCCAACCATTAGGAAACTGTCTACCTCTACAATCGAGCACTACAAGCCCCATGATCAAATCACATAAGACCATAGAAATAGGATTTGTGTTTTCAAAAAATGGAGACAAATCTATCTCCGAGTCCACCACTTGAAGATGTCTAATACTGAGAACTCGCTACATAGCACAGGTACCCTATCCAACATCGTAGGTAATGAGATCCCTATGAATAAGAATACAGAGAATCCTCCAAATATCCTCCAATGTGATAGTCGCCTCACTAGTCGACAAATGAAATGACGACTCAGAGTGTCATCTCTCTACAAGGGTGATCATCATCACCCTATGACATCAAATCTCTAGCATGTAACATATATAATGTAGGCCCATGATGTCTAGGAAATCTCACTCCACCTCTAAGAAACCTACAATCAAGTCAAATAATTGTCACAGTTGTCGCTCTCTAGAATAAAGCAGTTTGAGAATCGTTTGCAAACATTCAACCCATGATGTGAAGAATTTGCTACAAAATCACATCATGAACCTAAGATTGCAGGAAAATTGGCTAAATCTATCACAATTGACAATAGCAACCACTTTTTTTACAATAACGATCAAGAAAAGCAATAGCGGCCCCGATTTTGGCAAAAACTATTATTTTGAGCAATAGCATTAAAAATGAAAAAAGCAAGAAATTTCACAATAGCGCACAAAAATAACAAAAGCATCTATTCTACAACAAGAAAGACAATAGCGAACAAATTTTTCAATAGCAATGAACAATAGCGAGTAAAAAATGCAATAGCACACAAATTTTTTGATAGTGAATAAATTTGGCAAAAGCAACACATACAAAAAGTACAAAAGCAGTAGAATTGAGGCAAAAGCTAAAGTTTCACAAAGTTACTGCTATTGCTAAAAAAAAATTCTAGCATTAATTACACAAAACTGAAAAGACGAAAAATAGGAACGAAAGAGATACATACCACAATACCTATTCCAGCTGGCCTCTCGAAGTCACGAACCACCTCTGCATGATGTGGGGCATCTGGAATCCTTGACATCACAAATCAACAATCGTCAAAGAAAGCTATGATCCTATTAAGGAAACTGATCATTCCCCTATTAAGGAGGATAATTCTACTCCTGATAAGGAGGTTAACGTTTGTGAATCAGATAAGGAAGGTGGTTATGGCCTTGTAGATGCATTTGATTTCCATTGGTGGAATGATGCTCTCTATGTAGAACCACCATCTTTTGAAGCTTTGCAAATGTGCAATGGTCTTGGATATATGATTGTTTCTCAATATGGTTATGGGTGTAAAGGCCTTGGACGTATTGAGCAAGGAATTCAAGTCCCTATTCAATTTAAGCCTTGAAAGTGTTATTTGGGTTTGGGATGCTCTATTGAACAATCTAAGTAAAAACCTTGGTGGAGTGTTAACATGATTTCAATTGAACCCCTTAATCTAGTCCATCCTGAATTGATAGAGGATGGGGCGGAGGCCAAAGATGTCCACTTAGATGTTTTCTCCTTGAAGGAAGCACTAGAAGAATTCTTAGGCGGCTACTCCCACTTCCCCTCCTTTCACCATAAACGATGATTCTCGTATTGTCTAAGTAAACAAACATACTTTAGCAAATCTATTTTGAATATGGATGAGGAGGCCCCTCTATCAAATATAGATGATGGTGTCTCTATATCTCATCCTGAAGACCATAGTCCCCTCCTCCAAGGGGATACCACTAAATTTTTCATGGATCCTAAATCTTTCGAAAAGGTGATTAAGATCGGGAAGTTCCTTTCTTCTAAAGAAGCTAAGGAGCATTCTGACCTCCTACATTCCCATCTAGATATCTTTTCTTGGTCATATGAGGACATGCCTGGTATTGACAAGTTGATAGTGGTTCACAATATTGTTCTATGTCTTGATGCTAAGCCAATTAAGCAAAAAGTTAGAAAGATCAATCATAAGGTCACATTATTAGTGAAAACTAAGATAAAGAAGCTATTAAAAGTAGGCTTTATCCATCCAATCGACTATTCACCTTGGATTTTGAATATTGTTGCCATTAGTAAACTTGATGGTTGTATTCATATATGCGTTGACTTTTGTGATCTCAATGAGGCTTCTCTTAAGGATGATTTCCTATTGCCCAATATTGATATGATTGTAGACTTGACTACACGCCATGCCTTGTTGTTCTTCATGTATGGCTTCTTAGGCTATAACTAGATTCGTATTAACCTAGAAGATCAGTATAAGACAACCCTCACTACCCCTTGGGGTACCTTTTGTTACGTGTTCATGCCATTTGGGTTAAAGAATGTAGGAGCGACTTACCAATAGGAAATGACCTTAATCTTTCATGATTTCATTCATAAAATCCCAAAAGACTACGTTGATGATCTCCTGACGAAGTCCATAACTTGTCAAAATCACATGGGGAATCTCCATCTTATTTTTGAAAGGCTTCGACTCTATAAGATGAGACTTAATCCTCTTAAGTGTGTCTTCGGTGTGGACACAAGAAATTTTTTGGGATTCATAGTTTCTCATCATGGAATTGAAGTTGACACAAATAAGATTGATGCAATTGTTAACATGCCTCCACCTATGAACATTTTTGAGGTGCAGAGTTTACAAGGGAAGATTCAGGAAATTTGTAGGTTTATATCTCAATTACCTGACCGTACCCTTCCTTTCACTTGGTTATTGAGAAAGGATGCTTGCTTTGTATGGGATGAAGAGTGCTAGAAACCTTTTGATTCAATAATAAATTATCTAGCTAATCTTCTCATATTAATGCCTGTTATGCAAGATAAACCCTTTTTGCTTTACCTTGATGCATCACCATATGCTTTGGAAACTTTGCTTGCCTAGTATGATGATGTTGGGAGAAAAAGAGTGGTCTACTACATTATTCGTGTATTGGTTGATTATGAAACTCATTATTCTTCCATGGAGAAACAATGCCTTGCTTGTCTTTGCAATGCAAACACTAACTCATTTGACTACAAAATACAATGAAAATTTTCGATGAAAGATGGATAATTAGATGTATTGTCGGGTACTAGTGATATTTAATGTGTAATTTTCAATTTTTTTTAATTTTATCCCCGACGTTTGTCGAAATTTCGACGAACTTGTTTTTTCATCGAAATTGTGACAAAGAGTTTTTCGTCAAAATTTTGATGAACATGTGAAGTCAAAATTGAGGCCGACATAAATAAAAAGTGAGCTCAACTATTTATTGCGACAATGTTTTGCTATACTTACAAATTTTCTCTGATTGCGAATTTGATATACTTATGACAGTTTGTGGAGAATTAAGGATGGTTTTCTTGGGAAAAATCAAAAAGAATTCAAGAAGCTATCGCCAGGTTGAGGGTAGTCATTGTCCTTTCCTAGAATTCATTTGTGAAGTCAGATTTGTACTTCCAGGTTTGAAAATCATATTTTAAAGCAACATCTCATCATATTTCATTTTTAGACTTGTGCATTTTTAGAGTTGCATTTTTAGATTTTGTTGTGCAAGTTCAATATTCTGATTTTAGGAGTCTAACGGTTGGAAATCATAGTAAAATAAAATTTAATAAGTTTTGGAATTAGCATTTTAAAATGTTTTTTCGGGTCATTAACTTCAAACTATCTTCTCTTTTGCAGGGGTGGTTGCATGCCGGATTTTTTTGGTGTAAAATATCAGAATTATTAGATTTTGTTACCTGTCTATGAATAAAAATTATTGAATTGTGAGTTTGATATTTTTTGAAGATCTAAATATTCAAGCTTGGTAAAGAAAAATCATGTCAAATAATATTAGTCCAAAATGAAGAGACACTTGATAGATTGTGGGCTAGATTGAAAAGAAAGGGTGATGGGAAATGTTATTGTCCTTGCAATAATTGCAAGGGCTTAAAGATGAGATGACTTTTAATCACAACAACTGAGAAACATTGTAGGCAAGCATGGTCATGTTGAAGGGGGCATGATTATCTCCATTGGTAAGTTGTTCATTATATGTGTTTATATTGATTGAATTTGTAAATGTTTATATCATTTTAACATTTTATATATATATATAAAATCACTTGATCATGATCATAGTTTATTTGTGTCTATCATTATTATAAAGGTGGGGCACCCTAGGGAAATGATATGGATTATCATGGCCCGAGAATGTGGTTTTGCAAGTGGAAAAAACATGGAGTTGTGAATATCGAAGATGAAGTTAATGATCCTATGGAAGAAGATGATCATGCACCAAAAACATAGTTGAAGATGATGGTACAAATACATTGATCCATGACACATTTAGTGGCAGAGTTGATCATGATGATCGAGATGACTTTGATGATGTTCATGATTTACTATACTTGAAAAGGCATATGAGCCCCTTTATGAAGGCTCTGAAACAACTCTTCTCTCTACTGTATTGTTGATGTTGAACTTTAAGGTTATGAATTGTTTATCAAACATAGCAATCTCACGGATGCTAAGGTATGTCATATATGTCATCTTTTTTCATCTATTTTAATTGTTGTTAGTTCATCACTAGTAAATAAAGGATGAAATATGTACCATTAATATTCTTTATATTAACAAATTATTTTTTGTTGTAGATTGATTGGTGAATTTTTGTTACCACCATCAAATATTTTACCTCGCTCATACTGAGATTTATGTGCCATTATGAAAGATATCGGAATGGAGTATCAAGCAATAGATGCATGTCCCAATGATCATATTATATATCATAAACAATAGGAATTTGCAACAGAATGCCCAGAATGTCATATCAGTAGATATTGAATAGATCAACTAACAAAAAGGTGCCTCACAAGGTTCTTCGTTATATTCCCATTATTCCACATATGCACCCATTATTTAGGTGCTAAAGCTTACGCACTTATGGATTACCATGCATGGAATAGAAGTGATATGACATTCTTCTAATTCCTATGGATGGTTCTACATTTAGGACATAGGAGGAAAAATGGCCACACTTTTAAAGAGGAACCTCATAATCTTAAGGCTTTCATTAGCAGCTTAACGGGTGTCAATCCATTTGGAGAGTTGAGATCTATTTACTCCTTGGCAGGACCTATTTTGTTATCAACAATAACATTCCTCCATGGATGTCAATAAAGAGGAGCACATAATGTTGTCAATGATTGTTCTAGGTATTTGTTTACATCAATTTTCTTTAACGTACTAGCATCTCATTTGTCTTATTTGTTGCATAATGACTTATATTTTTTTCATTCAATAGTCATGTACATTAATTTATATATATTGTAGTAAAATGGTTATAATAATTATGTAATGTTTATGTTCATTCAACTAGGTAAGTACCAAATTAAAGATATGAATGTATATATCGAGCCTCTTATCGACGAGTTACTAAAGTTATGGAATGGCGTCACTATGTATGATGTCTCTAGACCAATAGGACAAAGACAATTTCAATTCCATGCAATGCTTGTATGGACAATTTATGATGCCCCAGGGCTAACACATTTTTGTGGTATGTTATAACATTCGACTGCACTTTAACAATATTTAATTTGATGAAGTAGATATCATGCATGTTTTTAAAATAATCTATTTATTATATATTTTTATAAAAATTGACATATTTAATCCAATTATATATGATCTTACAGGTCTTCAAACAAAGGAAAAATTTACATGTCCAATTTGTGGTCCAAAGATGAAATCTCGTCGTTCAACAAGTTTAGGCAAGCAGGTGTTTGATGAGTATAGGAACTTGCTCCATAGAAATCATAAGTATCGTTCATCAAAAATATATTTTCAATGGGAAAGAAGAGACTACATCAAAACCACAAAGAATGACACCTCGCCTATGGAAGTTGGAATATAATAGAATTAATCGTCAAGGTTATACATCAGATCAAATTGTTTATCTATGATATATGATATGTTTTGAATTTATATTTTTATATTGTGTTGTGTTTACTCATGTTGTAATTGACAATGATTGTCGTTGTTAATTTGTTTAACTTATATGCTTCATGAAGGTCGTCAAGGCATTAATGGTCGGCTTCCACAGGGACTAAAAAGTTATCCTAGACAATTTAGTAGGTTGCCCTACTATGAGAAGCTAAAAATTGTGCATTTTTTTGATACAATGTATATCGGAAAGAATATAATAGAAATGTTATGGAAAATATTGGATGGAAGGCATGCCAAAGAAAAAAATTTCAAAATTTGTAGTGACATTCAGGAAGCCAATCATGCAAATGAAAAATGTCATTCAATTAAATAGCTTATGGAGGCATCAAATTAATTTAAGTTCCCTTCCTTGGTTATTAATAGAGCATCAAAGCAATGCTATAAAAGAAGTCATACGAAAAATTCGATTTCCCACAGGATTTGTTACGAACATAAACAATATAATAACAAAGAAAAGTGAATTTGGGTCAGGGATGAAAATGCATGATTGACATACCTTCATTAAGGTAATTATTCTGGTATATTATATACACTTGTATAATGCATGTACTTTTTAGTGTATTGTGTTTACTACTTTTCGAAAAATAATGAAAAGATTATTTTATAATTGTTGCAGTACGTTCTACCTCTATCTCTCCCAGACAACTTTGACAACAATGTCAAGCAAGCTATATATGATCTTGAAAAATAAATGAGGTAAGTA
>VDFB02325379.1:32561-151902 GCA_007258455.2 Sequoia sempervirens
TGTTTTGCTATACTTACAAATTTTCTCTGATTGCGAATTTGATATACTTATGACAGTTTGTGGAGAATTAAGGATGGTTTTCTTGGGAAAAATCAAAAAGAATTCAAGAAGCTATCGCCAGGTTGAGGGTAGTCATTGTCCTTTCCTAGAATTCATTTGTGAAGTCAGATTTGTACTTCCAGGTTTGAAAATCATATTTTAAAGCAACATCTCATCATATTTCATTTTTAGACTTGTGCATTTTTAGAGTTGCATTTTTAGATTTTGTTGTGCAAGTTCAATATTCTGATTTTAGGAGTCTAACGGTTGGAAATCATAGTAAAATAAAATTTTAATAAGTTTTGGAATTAGCATTTTAAAATGTTTTTTCGGGTCATTAACTTCAAACTATCTTCTCTTTTGCAGGGGTGGTTGCATGCCGGATTTTTTTGGTGTAAAATATCAGAATTATTAGATTTTGTTGTCTATGAATAAAATTGTGGAGTGTGAGTTTGATATTTTTGAAGATCTAAATATTCAAAAGCTTGGTAAAGAAAAATCATGTCAGATAATATTAGTCCAGAACAAAATGAAGAGACACTTGATAGATTGTGGGCTAGATTGAAAAGAAAGGGTGATGGGAAATGTTATTGTCCTTTTAATAATTGCAAGGGCTTAAAGACAAGACAAATTTTAATCACAACAGCTGAGAAACATTGTAGGCAGCATGGTCACATTGAAGGGGGCATGATTATCCTCCATTGGTAAGTTGTTCATTATATGTGTTTATATTTGGTTGGTATAAATGTTTATCGACATTTTATATATATATATATAGCAAAATCGCGATCATGATCATGGTTTATTTGTGTCTATCATTATTATAAAGGTCTGCAGAGCCTAGGGCACATGATATGGATTATCACGGCCTAGAATGTGGTTTTGCAAATTGGAGGAACATAGGTTGTGAATATAGAAGATGAAGTTAATGATCCTATGGAAGAAGATGATCATGTGCCAGAAAACATAGTTGAAGATGATGGTACAAATACATTGATCCATGCCACATTTAGTGGCAGAGCTGATCATGATGATCAAGATGACTTTGATGATGTTCATGATTTACCTGTACTTGACAAGGCATACGAGCGCCTTTATGAAGGCTTTGAAACAACTCTTCTCTCTACTGTATTGTTGATGTTGAACTTTAAGGTTATGAATGGTTTTATCAAACATAGCAATCTCATGGATGTTAGGTATGTCATATATGTCATATTTTTTCATCTATTTTAATTATTGTTAGTTCATACTAGTAAATAAAGGATGAAATATGTACCATTAATAATATTTATATTAAAAAATGATTTTTGTTGTAGATTGATTGGTGAATTTTGTTACCACCATCAAATGTACACCCCACTCATCACAGAGATTTATCTAGCATTATGAAATATCAAAATGGAGTATCAAGCAATAGATGCATGTCCCAATGATCATATTATATATCATAAACAACATGGATTTGCAAAAAATTCCCGAATGTCATATCAATAGATATCTAACAGATCAACTAGCAAAAAATGTGTCTGTAAGCTTCTTCATTATATTCCCATTATTCCACATGCGATTGGTCTGAAAGCTTAGCACAATTTATGGTTACCATGCACAAAATAAGTGGAGATGACATTCTTAGAATGCACATTGGATAGTTACGCATTTAGGGACATGGAGGAAAAATGGCTACACTTTAAAGAAGAACCTCATAATATTAGGCTTTCATTGGGAGCGAATGGTGTCAATCCATTTGGAGAGCTGAGATCTATTTACTCAGTGTGGCCTGTTTTTGTTATCAACAATAATATTCCTCCATGGATGTCAATAAAGAGGGAGCACATAATGTTGTCAATGATTGTTCCAGGTATTTGTTTACATCAATTTTCTTTAACGTAGTAGCATCTCATTTGTCTTATTTGTTGCATAATGACTTATATTTTTTTCATTCGATAGTCATGTACATTAATTTATATATATTGTAGTAAAATGGTTATAATAATTATGTAATGTTTATGTTCATTCAACTAGGTAAGTACCAAGTTAAAGATATGAATGTATATATCGAACCTCTTATTGACGAGTTACTAAAGTTATGGAATGGCGTCACTATGTATGACGTCTTTATACCAATAGGACAAAGACAATTTAAATTCCATGCAATGCTTGTATGGACAATTCATGATGCCCCAGGGCTAACACATTTTTGTGGTATGTTATAACGTTTGATTGCACTTTAACAATATTTAATTTTATGAAGTAGATATCATGCATGTTTTTTAAATAATCTATTCATTATCTATAATTATAAAAATTGACATATTTAATCCAATTATATATGATCTTGTAGGTCTTCAAACAAAGGGAAAATTTGCATGTCCAATTTGTGGTCCAAAGATGAAATCTCATTGTTCAACAAGTTTAGGAAAGTAGGTGTTTGATGAGTATAGGCACTTCCTCCACATAAATAATAAGTATCGAACTACTGAAAAACATCTTTTCAATGGGAAAGAAGAGACTACATCAAAACCATGAAGAATGACACCTCGCCTATGGAAGTTGGAATATAATAGAATTAATCGTCAAGGTTATACATCGGATCAAATTGTTTATCTATCATATATGATATGTTTTGAATTTATATTTTTATATTGTGTTGTGTTTACTCATGTTTTAATTGACAATGATTGTTGTTAATTTGTTTAACTTATATGCTTCATCAAGGTCGTCAAGGCATTAATGGCCGACTTCCATAGGGACTGAAAAGTTATCTTAGACAATTTAGTAGGTTGCCCTACTATGAGTAGCTACAAATTGTGCATTTGTTTGATACAATGCATATCAAAAAGAATATAACCGAAACGTTATGGAAAATATTGGATGGAAGGCATGACAAAGAAAAAATTGTCAAAATTTGTAGTGACATTCGGGAAGCCAATCATGCAATGAAAAATGTCATTCAATTAAATAGCGATGGAAACCAAATTAATATAAGTTCCCTTCCTTGAGGATTTGATAGCAGA
The DNA here is from genome assembly GCA_007258455.2 of Sequoia sempervirens. Lineage (NCBI taxonomy): Eukaryota > Viridiplantae > Streptophyta > Pinopsida > Cupressales > Cupressaceae > Sequoia > Sequoia sempervirens. The sequence goes on from VDFB02325379.1 coordinate 35,615, forward strand.
CGACAAAACAGCTATAAAGAAATCATCACGAAAATTCAATTTTCCACGAGTTTGCCTTTCACGAACATAAACAATATAATAACTTTCAAGAAAAAATTAATTTGGGTCGAGGATGGCATGATTGGCATACCTTCATTAAGGTAATTATTCTAGTATATTATATACACTTGTATAATGCATGTACTTTTTAATGTATTGTGTTTACTATTTTTGGAAAAATAATGAAAAGATCATTTTATAATTGTTGCAATACGTTCTACCTCTATCTCTCCCAAACAACTTCGACAACAATGTCAAGCAAGTTATATATGATCTTGGACAATAAATGAGGTAAGTAGCGATATTTGTTCAATTTTTTGTATAGATCTTATAATTTCCATTTGTTTTACTTGTTATGTAATATACTATATATTTTTGTTAAATCTCGTTAATATATTTGCACCTTGAATCACTTGTAGATGGCTGTCACCTAAAGAAATCCATAAAGAAGATATAAATTATTGGAAGAGAAAAATTCCTTGTCTAATGTGTGAAATGAAAAAGTGTCTACCTTCGACATTTTTTAATGCACAAGAACACTACCTCATACACCAGGTTGAGGAGATTGAATTGTGTGGACCTGTACACACAAGGTCAATGTGGATAGTTGAGAGGCACTTGAAATTTTTGAAGGCTTTGGTTAGACAAAGAGCACATCCTGAGGGTTCTATGGTGGAGGGATATATGGTATACCAGACCATGGTGTACATTAGTGAATATCTTCCTAAGTTTGTAGCAAAGATCCATGTAGATCGCATTTGAGATCCCAACTCCATTAACAAATTCGAAGGGGAGTACCTGATGGGGAAAGGTAGATTGAGGAAAGTGAGGTAATTATAAGATGGTCGTGGAGATTAATTGGAATACATTTTACATATGGTTTTTATATATATTGTACTTATTTAATTATTAATCTTCAATATGCATCAATTATAAATTAAGGTTGTATACCCTGGTATTTAACGAATTATACGTCGTTTGTGAATTTGATTTTTTTTATACAGTTGGCTGAGATTGGGATGCACTTCATTTGTACATCACAAACAATATTAATTGGATGACGGTATGGATTGAACGATTTCAACAATCTGGTCGCGCATTAACATGGGAAGGTGTGGCTTCATTGGTTAAAGAAGCTCATCGTAATGGAGATTCCAATGTTACACAAAGGGAAATTAATTTAGCATATGGTTTAAGAGATAAAATGCATTATATAAATATATTAATCACTCATATTATTTAATTATTTTCAATTATATTGATGTATATATATGTTGAGATTGTTTTCTTTACGCCATTGACCAAGAATAAATATGTTTATCAATTAATGATATTGCAATAATTTTTACATATTTGACATATTGCAGGTGAAACACCACAAGGCTATGTGGTGCAATGGTTGTAAATTTTGAATCAAAATGTTGGATGACATAAAAAAAACTTGTGATTTTGGTATAATTGCAGTCTTTCAGGTGACTAATGTTTCATCTAGAAGTGACATACATCCAGAAGTCTTAGAAAATTGATACTATGGGATTTTGGATGATATACTTGAGTGTGACTTTAAGTCCTTCAGATTAATTTTTTTTGTCATCCTATGGTACAGACTATGATTGAATGAAAATGATTCTAAGAAAACTATTATTGAACATGATAATGGATTTACCATGGTTAATACAAGGTTGATTGAGCGAGCTGGAAATGAGCCCTATGTTCTTCCAAGCCAATGTGAGTAGGTATTTTACTCAGAGGTTCCAGGTAAACCGGGTTGGTCATTTGTTGTTAGACATGATCCGAGAGGAAGGCCAGTAAAGTATAATGTGGTGGAAGAAGAAGATACCAAAGATGTAGAAGATGATGTAGATGATGATTAGGATCAACAATTAGTTGATGATGTCCTTGGCGAATGATGTCGAAGAGGAGGAACTAGATCATGATGATGTAGGAGTTAATGTTCATGAAGATGATATCCATGTGGATGATGACATTATCGAAACTGATATCAATTGATGATGATGATATGACCAATCCTTACAATGTCGAATCGGATCAGATGATATAGACAAAGAGTTGGATGAAGAAGAAGATCATTGCCATTGAAATGTATGAGTTATGCGATTATATTATCTATTTGATATTAATTTCTTGATAGAATTATATTTGACATATGTGGTTACATAATTAATTCATGATGTTTTTAATTTTTATGCCATTACATAATTAATTTAATGATGTACTTTTTAATGTTTGAAAGGTCAAAAAATTAAAACATTTCAATAGTGATGTTAACAACCTTGAAATTAGTGTGTTTTATGTTTCATGTGATCATAAAAGATTAAAAAGTGAGTTGTAGAGGTGGTTGTTCAGTGGTTGAGGTGTAAATTCCTTTAAAAGGCATAAAGTGATCATTGTAATGGTTGTTGATGGTTGAGGATTTAAAATACAAGCTCTTGACATTCAAAAATCTATGTATTTCTTCAAAATTTCTTTATTTTTCCTGTTATGCAGCACTGTACGGTCACATGTAGCCATATTTTGATGTGAAATCAATTCCATGTCATGAAGCTATGTGTTAGCTTTGATTTGAATATGATTTGAGGGCTTAAGGCATTGATTTGAGTTAGAAAGCTTCATTTCTTTGCATACAGCCTGGTTACCCTATTTTTGAGGGTTTTGTAGTACAAACATGATATAAAGGGGCTCTTACACTTTTTGTGATTACTGTAGCTTGTGTAAGAGGTCACATAGATACTGTTGTAATTGTAGGATGCATGAATAGGGCGTAGGATGCATAAATATGTATGTATGTATGTATTTGTATTTTTAAATGTAAATGTAAATACAATTACTGGATGCTCTCCTAGAACAATAAATGCAACATATCATTAAAGAAATCTATATCTATGTATATAAATGTGTATTTCTAAATGCAAGTGTAAATGCAAAGAGCATATGGTTTTGTAGTGTTAAAGACAACATATCCATAAATTAATGTAATTGAAATTCTAAAGTCTTCAACACATATAATATGAAATCGATCAAACTATTAAACTACATGAGAAATAAATGAAAACCGTAAATGCATATGTATGTGTAAAATAAATAAGAATAATGTGGTGGAAGAAGAAGATACCGAAAAACTAGAAGATGATGTAGATGATAATCAGGATCAACAGTTAGTTGATGATGTCCCTGATGAAGATGTCGAAGAGGAGGAACTAGATCATGATGATGTAGGAGTTAATGCTCATGAAGATGATATCCGTGTGGATGATGACATTATCAAAATTGATATCAATGATGATGATGATGATATGACCAATCCTTACAATGTCGAATCTGGATTGGATGATACAGACAAAGAGTTGGATGAAGAAGAAGATCAATGCCATTGAAATGTATGAGTTATGCGATTATATTATCTATTTGATATTAATTTCTTGATAGAATTGTATTTGACTTATGTGGTTACATAATTAATTCATGATGTTTTTAATTTTTATGCTATTACATAATTATTTTAACGATGTAATTTTTAATGTTTGAAAGGTCAAAAAATTAAAACATTTTAATAGTGATGTTAACAACCTTGAAATTAGTGTGTTTTATGTTTCATGTGATCATAAAAGATTAAAAAGTGAGTTGTAGAGGTGGTTGTTCAGTGGTTGAAGTGTAAAGGCCTTTAAAAGGCATAAAGTGATCATTGTAATAGTTGTTGATGGTTGAGGATTTAAAATACAAGCTCTTGACATTCGAAAATCTGTGTTTTTCTTTAAAATTTTTGTATTTTTCTTGTTATGCAGCACTGTATGGTCACATGAAGCCATATTTTGATGTGAAATCAATTCCATGTTATGAATATATGTGTTATATTTGATTTGAATCTGATTTGAGGGATTAAGGCATTGATTTGAGTTAGAAAGCTTCATTTCTTTGCATACAGCCCGGTTACCCTGTTTTTGAGGGTTTTGTAGTCTAAACATTATATAAAGGGGCTCTTACACTTTTTGTGATTATTGTAGCTTGTGTGAGAGGCCCCATGGATATTGTTGTAATTGTAGGATGCATGAATAAGGCGTAGGATGCATAAATATGTATGTATGTATGTATTTGTATTTTTAAATGTAAATGTAAATACAATTACTGGATGCTCTCCTAGAACAATAAATGCAACATATCATTAAAGAAATCTATATCTATGTATATAAATGTGTATTTCTAAATGCAAGTGTAAATGCAAATAGCATATGGTTTTGTAGTGTTATAGATACAACATATCCATAAATTAATGTAATTGAAATTCTAAAGTCCTCAACACATATAATATGAAATCGATCAAACTATTAAACTACATGAGAAATAAATGAAAATAGTAAATGCATATGTATGTGTATTTGTAAATGTAAGTGTAAAATAAATAAGAATAATGAAAATTATAAAAGAATACAAGGGGAGACCAGTGCCTTATTGGGTATATGGAGTCTAATGAATATCTACAAATGTGGATTTCAATAATGGCAATAATTCAAACTGTCAGGCACATAAATTGTTTACAACTTGTGTAAACGTGCAAGTGAATAATTGAAAAACTCTTCTTGAGATAGAATGGCAATTCTAGTTATGCGATTCTTCTTATTAATCCAACTAACACTTCCCAATTGTTGTGATTGATTAAAATATTTTAATCCCTACTTGAGAGAATCGAATAACCAGATCACACATATATAGCAAATGTACAATGATAAACTGAGTATAAACTTGTTATATCAATTTAAACAATAGAGAAGCATCGGAATGGAGACAATCAAATAACTGCATAAATTTAACAAACAGTTGATACCAAAATCTTAATCCATAACTTAGATATCTTCATTTACTCCATCAAAATACATGCATCTGAGTCTCTATATATGAAAGCAGTTTGCTAGAAAGCTATCTACTAAATATCTCCTAACACCTATATCTATTGCATTACTATGGAACAGATATAAATACATCAAAACTTGGAAGGGACACATCCCTTCACAAATGTTCTATTTTACTTAACTAATTAAAACAAGAGATTAGGCTCTATTTAGCCATAGATGAAAATTTGATAAATGATCTAGATAATCCTGTTGTTCATGAGTAGCAGCATCTCCTAATGTGTTCCTAGCTGATATTTCCACCTTTATCATCCTTTTGTTGTGCTCGCAGCTCTCATCCAATGTCAAATCCTTCCCTGTAGCATTTTCCAGAATTCCCTGCAGCATCAATTCACATTCTTCAATCCACTTGGCTTTCTCTTTCAAATTTTCTCCATCTTCAAATAGTGTAGGCAGTCCCATATTCGTAACATCAACCAACCCCTTTGCATCTTCTCCCAGTTCCTCATAATAGTCCCCGTGTCTCTTTATAATTTGGTTACCCATACCAATGGCCACACTATCAGGAACATCTCTTTCATTTAATTCTCAAAACTTTTCTTCAATCCTTCCATCAATTCTCTTGTGTTCCTGCCCTATAACATGGTTCTTTGAATATGCTCTCCATAGCTTATTCAACCAAATCGTTAAGTTGGTTTTCCTTTTTCTGATTATTGCAGCGAGTGTATCATATTTACCTTGTGAATATGTAGTTGACTCCTCCTAATGATCTTTTACCTATGAGCTTTCACCATGTGTTATTAATTTAGGAGGTCCCATTGTGACTCCTAGCATGTCCTTCAAAAGATCATTTTCTCTCATGATCCTTTCATTATTCATTTTGTACATTTCCTTTTCTTTTATCAACATTTGTATTTGGGCTTTATTCAGTTTTGCCACATTAATCCCAATGTTTGTAGTCTCCACAGGATCTACCTCTCCAACCTTCAGAGTCATGACATGTCCAAATGCTTTCTTAGTATCAATCACCACTGACTTTCTATGAGGTGGATACAATACCCATATCATGAGTGATCCTTCATCTGGGTTATATTTGGATCCAACATATATTTTTGTCACCCCTCCGGACTAAGCTTGTGTGTGGAACTATTATCCTTTAAGAAGCTATCAAACACCAATGCAGAATTCAAATCCAGCCCTGGAAAGATCATAACTCCAACATCCTCTAACATTTTTCTTCCTTTGTTGGGGGTCATATTAGCCATTTCTCTATCCACAGTTAATTTCAAATTATTTAGTAGATAATCCTCATTGCTTGGTGTAATATTATCAATTGTCTCCCTTATCTTCTTGCCCTTTTGCTTATACAAGAAAGATCTAAATTCTGAAGAATTCACAAATTCATTGTTTGCTATAAATGACCTATATGCCATATGTCTGTTGTTTGTATCTTGGCTCTCTTCAACACTTAGTTCTCTAAGAGGGTAGTTGTAATCTTGAGTTTTTAATCTAGAAATCCTACTAGGTAGGTCTCATGGCATATCTTCTCCAGTTTCCTCATCTCCAGAAAAAGGGAACCCTGTATCCAGCAACCCTTGGTTGTATTCCTCTACCACTCTCTCTGCTTCCTTTGCCTCTAAATTTCTAATCATGTCATCAAACTGATAAGGTACATGATCATATCATCCAAAGTTTATCCTTTGTTTGGAAGAATTGATATATCCCTTTGGATCAAAACCTTCTCTTGGTGAACCCTTATTCATGTTATACTGCATTAATTTGTCAAGGATCAAATCATGTCCTTCCTTTGCAAGCACAGTAAAATCACCAAAGCACAAAGTACTAGGCATAAATTCATGTTTTCCGAATGAACCAAAATTCATGAAACTAGAAAAATCCATTTGTCTTACAATTTCCAAATATGCAATCCTATCCAAGATAGTTTTAGGAAAAATGAATGGAGAATACTCAAAACCAAACACCCTTACCATAGTAGCATCTTCCAAGCAATACCAGTCTCCCCAATTATGATCAATTGGTCCATTAAAGTCCTTAGGTCTGAGGAAGCATTTTATTTCATCAGACAATGAGTGCACACAAGGATGACTGTAGAATTCATCTACTGGATTTACAAAATATTCTTCAAAATATAGGAAACTAGAATTAGCAAACCTACTATCCCAAATGGCATTCCAGAATTGAATGGGTAACAATTTTCCCTCTTTATCAAACTGTGAAACCTTCAATTTTTTGGCCAAATCCCTAACTCTTGTCTGAAGTACAATACTAGATGCATTAAAAGAGAATAATGCCTAAGGTGTAGAATAGGGGATTTATTCTTGATTGCCACCAATGCTAAGTCGAGCTCCTTGGAGACAAATGAAGCATAGTCAAAAAACCTAGTATTATGACATTGAATGTCAGTTGCAATTACCATGGGAACAATGGACATATACTCAGGAACTTCCATACCCAACACTTGTCCTACTGAGAAATAGGTATATCTCATATAGGGCTCAAATAAGTCCACATGGAATGGAGGCCCATCACCATCGTCAAGTGGGACAGTTTTACCATCTTGTTTAATTCTATGTAAGGGAAACCTCCAACCCTTGTAAGTGGTGTCCATTCTCCAAAACTCCTTTTCCAACTCTTCATTCACAATTTTCTCATTACACCACCCTTCCAACTTAAAAACCTCACATATTGAAGCCTCTGATATGTATATGAACGGTTTCCCCTATGGTCTGCATATGGCCTTAATTTTTGAGTCATAGTGGGTGGCCAACAGTTTTACCAGCTCTATATTGACAAACACATTAGGGAAAACCATTTTTACCAAATTTAGATGCCACAGATTACAAACTGGCTCAAAACGATCTCTTCGTTGAAAGTGGAATCTAAAAAATTCATAGCCTCTTATTGGGGTCCAAATATCTCCTATGTGCTTGCACTTTTCGTCCAATTTATCCACTTTCACCCTCAGTTGCATGAAGCGCCTACCTCTGGACCCAGAGCCAGAAAATTGGTCAATTAAATCCTGATTCAGCTTTTATTCAACACCCTCCGGCTTAATTCCAGACTCAACTTTCTACTTCTTACTCTTAGGGTGATTGTTCTCACTTTTTTTTCTACCTTTCAACTTCCCCGAGCTGGTGGCTTCCATATTACTCGCTTAAAATTGTAGAAATGAAAAAGTTAAAATGCAGAGGACTTACTGGTTTTGATTGAGGTCTTTCAGCTAAAACAATTCTCTGGCCCTTTGTTTGTCTCCTCGTTTCCTTTGTCACCAATTTGCAATAATGTTCATTTTGCAACGATTTCCTTTCAATTTATGAAATTACCTATACTCTGTGGCACCATTAATGTTTTAATTCCAGGCACGAATGTAACAAATTTTTGAATTCCTTACTATCACATCAAATGAACTAGTCGACAAGACACCTTCAAACTTTGGGTGATCTATACATTAGACCCCAACCAACGTTCATGGAATACTCTGCTGATCAGGGTAACACTCTACACATCTGACCGATGTTAACATTTGTCTCGTATACATCACCAAGAGTCACCCCGACAATCATTTTGCTTCATTAGTTTCTTCATCGACCTGACTTTTAGTATTGCTAACACATTCAGTGGTTCCTCTGATGTTATAAGTCTCGCCAATAACTTTTCTTTTGGTCTTGAATATGTTACCAGAACTCCTGTCGATGTAACTTAGCGGGTCAAGTGAACATTCAGGATTTACACTGATGGCACATGTCTCGCCGATATATTCCCAGTGCTCCTATCGGTGAAAGAAATGATGGTCTCGTCGATGAAACTTCATTAGTGAGACTTAAATATTCGGGCCAACATATTATTTTCATGCCCAAATGACTTGTCTTGTCGATAGATTCCCTTCATTGATGAGACCATAAGCCAATCTCCCCGATATGTCTTCTTTAGTAATCCTAGCTTTGAACACAAGTGTAGGTGATCTTTGAATTTACCCACTATCACATCAAATGTTCTATTGGAAAGACAATTCAAAATTTGGGCGATCATTTTATTCAGGCTTGACTAACGTTCAATAAACATTCTTTTGGTCGGGGAGACATTATGTCGATATCACATAATCTATCCATCTAATTCATATAAATGTCACCAAGAGTCACCCCGACGACTATCTTGATTTGTTTGTGTCTTCATCGGCAAGACATGGTGTATCGCTAAGACATTCAATAATTTACTCGATGATTATTCCTTCGATCTCATGTCGCCAAGACTCCTTCCGATACAACTCCTTGTGCTTTGATTGGTGAGACAAGAGAGGTTTCTTGCTGATGAAACTTCATCGATGAGACCTATATGCTCGGTATGACCTTTTCATTTCACCCCGATGGAACTTGTCTTGCTGAAGAAAATATTTATCGGTGAGATTGTGGACCGTGTCATCCTGATGTCTATCTTCTTATGTAATTCGATCGGTGTGACATTTATGTTCTTTCGTCGATATGTTGAAAATGAGAATATAATGATTTATGAATCAGAGAGACTTGCACAAATTCTTGCCGATATGGGTTATTTGAATACTAGATTTTGGAGGTTTTTCATGATATCAAATGGTCAAGAATGATGTGATCATATGTGACTATGATGGATTATACTCAAGATAAGGTTTTCTTTAGGAATCAACGAGTGCAAAATCACTGTAAAATTTGAAAAATCACTTGTACTTGCCCTTGAAGTATGTTTAATAACTCCAAAATGGGTGTCTAAAACCTTCAAGGGTTTCTCTGGTGTTTTTGGAGAGTTTTGAGTTATTGGGAAAAAACTAGGTTTGCACTGTTACAAGGATTCAAGGAGTCAAAGTGTGAAATCTGACTTCTGTTCTTTGTCAGGCTTTGAGAGTTGTTTGGATTTTTTAAATTGGTCATTCTAAAATTGTTGGAAGCCTCTTAAAGGCAGGTTGATAGGTTGGTTGAGTTGAACCTACTAGGTCTAAATCAAGTAGTTGTTATTGCTAAGGTGGATCACTCCTTTCTGTGAAGGCCATACACTTATGATTGGGTCAAGTGTTCTTTTCTTTAGAAAATTCCTATTTCCTTTTTGATAGGTTATGATTTGATTAGATGGGTTATGAAGCACTTATTTCAAACAAATAGCTTTATGAAAGAAGTATATTGGCATGAAATTAAATATGATTTGTATTCCAGTGTAAAAACTACAAAGAATGGAAACATTTCTTTCAACACATAAACTATTATGTAGTAGTCAATTAAAATGAAAAAGATTACTCTATATTAGTTAGGATACACAACTAAGAAAATAATCTAAAGTGACTTATTTATCCTAGAGGAACTAAGTATATAGTATGCAAAGAAAACCAACAAACCCACAACTACCCCTATTTTGGAGGAGTTTAGTTTTCTCCCCTTCCTGATCTCGCTAATATTGTCTAATTATTTTAAAAAGACGAAGGGTCATAACACAACTTTATTAAACCTAGTAAATAGCTTGGTTAATGAAACTTGACAAAAGCAACAAAAAAATTGATACATTTGGCATTTCATGTTGAATGAAGAGTGGTGACAATAATCTACATATAGTTTAATAAAACACTATTTTTATAAGAAGGCTTGACATTAGAAAGATAAGTGTTACTTACAATTTAATAAAACACTATTATAGTTTTACCAACATATATTATTGTATGCTTGCATGGCTTCTTATTCAATATATGGGGACATAGAGATAGATGGGGAGAGAAAGAGAGAGAGATAGAGATATATGGGAATAGAAAGAGAGATGGAGATATATGGGAAGAGAAAGGAAGAGAGGTGGAGATAAAAAGTCGATGGATAGGGGGATAGGGAGGGAGAGATGGTGAGAGATAGAGAGAGGGAGATAGAGAGGGGGAGGGAGAGGGAGAGAAAGGGATATAGATGGGTAGAGGAGGAGAGATAGAGAAGAGGGGGAGAGAGGGAGAGATAGGTTGAAGAGGAAAAGAGAGAAGAGAGGGAGATAGATAGGTAGATAGATAGAAGAGGGAGAGAAAGAAGAGGGGGAGAGGGAGAGCAATATGTAGAAAGAGAGAGAGAGAGAGAGAGAGAGAGAGAAGAAGATAGGGGAGAGAGGGAGAGATAGCTCAATATATATAGAGGGAGAGGGAGAGACATAGAAAGGGTGTGATATAGAGAGATAGAGGGGGATGGTGAAATAGATAGAGAGATCATGATAGAGGTAGAGAAAGATATGGATAGAAAGAGATAGAGAGAGGAGTGAGAGGGAGATAAAAAGAGAAATAGAGATAGAGATATAGAGTATGAGAGATGGAGGGAGAGATGGAGTGAATGAGAGAGAAAGGGGGGAGAGGGAGAGATAGCTCAATAGATAGAGGGGGGAAGAGGGAGTGACATAGATAGTGGGAGATAGAGAGAGATAGAGAGCGATAGGGAGAGATATATCAATCACCCTCCCTATATCTCTATCTATTCATCCTTATCTTTATCTCTCTACCTCTCTCTCCTTATCTCCTTTCTATTTGTATGTTTGTCATTATCTCCCTCTCTCTCTATTTTCTTCCCTATATTTATCTTTGTCTCCTTAAGTGTGCAATGGGTACATTGAAGAGGTCTTAAAGGAGAATTATCATATCTTTAATCAAATGGCATGCTACCTTGAGCATAACTCCCCAAGGACACATGCCATCCTTAGATTGTTGACATGAAACAACCAATCAAAATTTAGTTTCTCTCTCTCATATTAATATATATTACTATATTATATTAATTATATTTTGTATTATATAAAAATATACTTATTATTAATTATTAATTATAATGATTTTATCATATTTAATAATTTTGTTAAAGAATATAATATATAATTATAATAAGTTGAATAATTATATTATTTATTATGTGTAACATAGCTACTATATACTTAACTATATTTCTGTAGAATATTAAAACCTAGCTAAATGGCAACTTTCATAATTTTCAATTTAATTAACATACTCTAAAACCTAGTGAAACCAGTTGTAGCTCAATTAAATTGGAGAAGTGAAAGGTCAATACGAAATACTGAGGAAGAGTTTGGAGTAGTGAAAACAAGGTCAATGCCACCAAGGAAGAGTTTGGAGTTAAACAAAGTTCAATACTAGTGTTTTACTCTAAGAGTTTGAGGATTGAAAGGTCAATATCAACGCCGAGGAAGAGTTTGGAGGAGTGAAAATAAGGTCAATACCAGCGCCGAGGACGAGGTTGAGGGAACTCACAGAAAATCGACGACCAAGGGGCAATGAGTACTATAAGTTTGGCACCCCATTCTCTTTAACCTTCAATTTTCATGCCTAGTTTCCAAAGATCTTCTCATACATTGGCACCCCATTCTCGTAAAATGGTATAAGATAAGACAGAAAAAATAAAATAGCTTAGTCTTTGACATTTTTATCGACTAGCCTCAGGTCTCGGAAAAACTCCCATAATCTACCCACATCTTGGTTGAGGTCTAGGATTTCATCACACATAGCCTTCATTGCATGAGTCTGAAGCAATTGTAGACTTAGCCCAAGTATATGCTAGGCTAAGATAGATCTAATGAATGGAAATAGAGGCATACAATTCTTCTTTAATACCTCCTCCACAAACATATGCAAGGAAAGGTATCCTCCCTTCTTGGTAGTGATAACCTCCTCCACACACAACCCTTAAAAATTATAAATAGAGGAATATAATCTTTGAAGAACTCAAAGTTGATTCTCTCCTACCTGATGCAATTAGTCATTTTATCCTACAAACATTTATAGTGATTACTAGAGGTAATATGCACTCACCTTCAATAGAAGACTGATCATACTTTTCCAATGATAGCATTATAAGAAAAAACCTTAGGTTAAATGATTAATTCCTAGCTAAGTTCTTTAAATCATGTCCAACCGCATAAGAGAAGACCGTTGCTATGTGTACCTGGATACCATGGAGAAAGGCTCTTGGGGCTCTTTCATCAAATATTGTTAATTTAACACCTAAAAGTGAAAATGAAGAATCTTTCCTATGATGGTGGCCATCCCATTATAGCTCTTAGAGTTTTTAGATATAATTTTGTTTCGAAGAAGAGATATTTTAAGTTATCAAATCCTACAATCAGACATAATCAAAATGTTGTTGTTTCACATGACTATGAGCACTAACTTTCACTATTTGAAGATGTTGAAACCTTGTCATAGAGAACTAGAACATTGATGCAACCACTCACCTACCTTAAAACATACCAAAAGTCACCTAACAATTAGACATAGGAAGATTTAAGATGACTTAAAAAAAATTTATTTCCAAAGCATAAACTTATGATGACTTAACCAGGTGTAGTACACACTCCCTCCCCATTAACCACTTAGACATATGGAAATTAAATGTAATTTTTCTGCTATTTTTAGTCATGTAGGTGTCCAATAAACCACTTGGTGGTGTTTCCCTTCAAGTTTATTTACTTGAATGAAGAGAAAAAGTCCTTTGATTACAATTAGAAAATACATTTGAGGCCTTGGTTGTGTAACTGGTGGACCATAGTCATATTTAACATGGCCTGGAATTTTGGGAGTTAAAACATTAAGTGGGTTGATTTAGTGGACACATTTGGACCGTAGTAACAATAGCTTTCAATCTATCAAGACTTGATTACCTTATAACCTGTGAAATTCTAGCGATGAAATGATAGATTAATCATAATGTCACCTTGGGATCACATCACCATGAAATAAATTCCAACATCGCATAGGTAAATTGCCACCAAATGATGTTTATCCGTCTGTCTTCACAGAACAAGGAAATTTAGGAAGAAGAGGAAGCGAGACATGTAGTAGGTCTAAAGAGGGAGATCAACTAGGAGTCAAAAGATTAGAAAATTTCCTCATGAAATTTTTCTTGTTGATGAAGGGGTGTGTTCTTATGATGATGAGAGCATAGGTAGTTGAGGTTCCCCTTGAAATTTACAAACATCTCACAAAACAATGGGTGCAAGGAACTTCCTCAATAAACTAATTTTGTGTCCAATGAGAGGATATATTACATAGCACCATTGTCATTACATGGTTTGAGCCTATTTTTCATGGACAACATAAAGGTTTGTTACGAAAAAGTTACTAAATTGATGGAGTATGTCGGACCCTGTTATAGTTACAAAGATTGGATGCAACTGGTTCGATATACATGAAGTATGCGTAGGTATGCACTGTCAGCAAATTATATACAACTAAAAGATAAGGATCAAAATAAAGGGGTGGCTATGTACATTAACGAAAGGCCAAAAATATCAGGGAATATTGCAGGGTTTATAAACAGTAAACGACCTGGGTCAACAAATAAGCAACCCAATTGCATATTCAAAGGCGAAGCCAGTGTATTCATTATGTGCAATAGAATCAATAAGCTAGGGAAGAGTTACTGTCGATTACAATTTTGAATCACTTAGTTGAAACAGATTACTATGGGGTGATGCATTACTATGTACATTTGCCAACCTCAATTAATGACTCAATATACCATTTATTCTTATGTTTTCTTAAGTCTATTGGTTTCATTTGTTAATGTTTTTTATATTTAATTTTTGTCATAGCGGGACATTGATCATATGTGGAAGTCTCTGGCCCAGAGCACAGATCGTGATGCATCTTTAGGCGCTTCTACCTGATAGGTTTACCTCATTGTAATTGTACAAATTAGATACGAGAAAAATGTTTTATTATTATGTTTTTTTCATAAGTTTATTGGGTTAATTTCAATAATGTTTTTAATATTCTTGTTGCAGTCGACTGATCAGGGAAAGGCACCAACAGTAGACGAGAGCATCCATAGGGAGGTGCAGTCAATATTATGTTATGATGACATCGCTTATTCAGAAAACCCTCTCGATATGATAAGGAAGACCCACAAAAAATGTAATGAATAAATCCTTAAGTTGTTATTCATACTGCCTCAAACAAATGAGATAAGAGAGAGGGTTAAAATATTGACTGAGAGAGCACAAAATTTGCAAGTAAGTTGTCATGAGGTCTTTAATTATAATATAAGTTCATTCATGGTTTTATATTTTGTACTCTTTTATGTCATGAACTAAAATATGTGTTGTTTTTATAGAATTTTTTGCTTCCTCATGATGCTCCTAGCCATGATTGATCTGCTAGTGTTGCCTGAGTAGGGGTTGGTACAAGTGTCCATCCTGATCTTCCTGCACATACATCACATCATCTGACCCCATCATCCGTGTCTATATTTTGATCTGAAATGTCGACAACACATACTATACAGGCATTCGTTACTGCACCCTCTGGCAGCGAACACATGCCAGAACATGCTTCAGGACATGTACCTGGGGATGCAAAGGCCACTAGTACTGGTGATTTTTAGCAACATTTCCTAGATCTTCTGTATTACTAGTACAGGAAAATTGTTGGTCACATTTGTGGTGACCAAGGATTTTGTTCCCATAAAGATAGAGGGTCCCATGTACTTTAAAATGTTTTAATTATTATTATATATAATCCAATTGAAATTTACTTATTGATCACTCTATTTAGACTATTGATCCCATGATCATTTTGAAGGAAATGATGTTTTTTATAAACATCTAAGTGATATTACATTGGAGCTCTTCAGGCTCACCATACGTACATGGTGGAATTCCCAAAAACAACATTTAAAAGATGAGCTCATTAACCGTTTAGTTGTGTTGTTCGGTTATAAAACATTCAACCGAACCAAGGTCCTTACGAAAGTTGGTACCTATCTAAAGTATGTGAGGGACCAATATAGGTCACATTTAGAGAAGAACAAAAAGTACGAGCATCCCCCCATGATTCCAGAGAGGGAGTGGAAGGACCTGGTGTCAGATGGAAAGGAGAAGGTTGAAAAGAAAAAAGGAAAGACACCACTGGGCCAAGGAAGGTATGTGATACTATCAACAATGTAATTATATAATGATTACTCTTTCTTTTTACATAATATAATGTATTTAAAACTTTTCATAGGTTGCCTGACACATCGAAGGAAACAAAGGAAAGACTAGAAAAACATGGGTAGCACAAACTTGGCTCTGGTGGTTATATGAAATTAGCCGCACGAATTGTAAGTATCAATAAATGAAATATTGCATCCAAATAATAAATTGCAAACAATTTTGGTTTTATCACACCATAGAAGCAAAATTCATGATCTTATGCAAAAATGCAGGGCTTTGAATTCAACAGAGTTCCCATAGAAGAGGACCTGAAGATTGACTTCCAAAAAGGCTATGGATTCGTGGCTGAATGCCTAAGAGTCTTGACTGGGAAAACACAATCTTCCACTGCATCCGACACGTAGGTAAATAAACTCAATAAAGTTTATTTAAAATTAAATACTTGTGCAATCTATTCAATATTAATTTCCACCATAAAGTAATTACATGCCTATTTGTTTTAAACATACAAGCAATCATAATATTGCACATGACATTGGAATGCCTGGTGAGGGTGGAGCACAACCTGCAAATGAAGGTCATGGTGTGCATCCCGATACTGGATGTATTCATGTGCTATACAAAACACAGTATGGATTAATACAATTAAACATCTTTAATTGCAATTGGTGTATTAATTAATGTAACCTTCGTGTTTCAACTTTAGAGCATGTAAAGCGTGATCAACATGTTGAGCATGATTAGGCTAGAGAAGATTAGGAACATGATGTGGCCCCATCAGATAAAGAGGACCACTTTAATGTTCTTTAAAACATATTTAATTGCAATTGGTGTATTAATTAATGTAACCTTTTGTGTTTCAACTCTAGAGCATGTAGAGCGTGATCAACATGTTGAGCATGATCAGGCTAGAGAAGATCAGGAACATGATGTGGCCCCATCAAGTAAAGAGGACCACTCTAATGCTCTTTTAAACATATTTAATTTAAATTGGTGTATTAATTAATGTAACCTTTCTTGTTTCAACTACAGATCAAAATTTAGAGGGTGTTCAGCATGTTGAGCATGAGTCTATAAGAGAAGTTCAGGAACATGATGTGGACCCATCAGGTAAAGAGAACCACTCTAATGTTCTTTTAATTAATGAAATACTTGTAACAATAATAATAAAACATATCAATTTAACATTTCTTTGTTATTGCAGCAGACTCCCCCTTGTAACGGCATCCACGTCGTGAGCACACGACTAGGCATACATTAAGATCACGAGCAAAGGGAAAAACAAATAAAGGGGGGACAGATGATTTAGAAAACGATACTCCACTTCAAAAAAATTTAGCTTTAAAAAAGAAACAAAAAAAAAAGTGATTGTAATCATATCATGACAAGCATATTTTTTATATGTAAAAACTAAAAGAATGAATGTTATATTTTATTAATGGATGAATGAATGATTGATGTTATATGATCATGTATGGGGAATTGAGAGTGATGTGAGGGGGGGGGAGGGGCCAAATGAGCTTCCACCGTTACGTGGTTGGCCCTGTTAAGTAGAGAATATTAAACTATTCTCAAAACAAAGAGAAGCTCAATAAGGTAATGCACTTTTCAATATAATAAATGCATCGTTTGAAGCATCAAACCAATATGCAAAGATGAAAGAAAGTGCTAACTTTTCACTATGGTGGTAGAAAAATGATTCTTTATACCTTGAATCCATGCTCTGCATCATAATTTGAAGTTGTTTCCATTCCAATGTTCTAAGTTTAGTTTGTTTGTATGGCTTTGTATGAATACCACATTGTGGTGTGTGTGGATTTGGTTTCAAAGCTTTGTTTCTTCTATTTTTAGTGGTGACATAACTCTAAAATTTGACTTTTGTGCATAACAGGTTAGTGGAAAAATTGATAGGTCTGAAGGGTTTAGAGGCTCGATTGAGATAGATACATGGATATTTGGATCTTGTTGTTGATGGGAGGCTTCACTTAACCATGAAATTTTGTACCATCTGTAGGTATGCAAAAATCTCTCTACTTACATTCATTCTTGATCATAAATGTTCTAAATGTTATTAGTGCTTCAAACTTAAGATTCGTTTTAGTGTTATAATGATAAAAATGTTATACTTTGCTATGCATTCAAGCATTCTCTTGCCCCCTACCCTTTGCTCTCTCCCCCCTCCTTTTAAGAATTTTCTTTGTCATAAAAGATTCACATTTTTGTCTTATTTACACAAATTTATCTGAAGCTCTAGGAGTGAATAAAGATCTGTAAAAGATGATGGATTATGTCTAAACAACAACTTTCCATCTTATAGCTAATTAAATCCTCAATAATTGAATAGTTTAGAGCTCGAATAATGCTTGTATATGCATGTGTAGCAATAAGGGAGCCTATGTGAAGATTGAAATTTAAAACATCACTTTGGTATTTTTCCTTAGGCAGTGAAATGATATTTTGAGTAATACAAACCTACACACACATTGATATTTTTTGCATTGCATTGAGGAAATTTTTCTCTTATACCTACCCTCGGCTAGACATGGAGGTATATAATATTGGTTTGGTTTTTCTGTAAGTAGTTAATTTCACAGAGGAAGACTAAAATCTTCTTAATGTCCTGTCAGGTGTGAAAGCATATGAATCACTTGTTGAAGGCACCATTTTGTATTCATCCAAAAACTGGTTTGTTCTTTTTTGTATGTTTCTTGCATGTGTGTTTTTAGGCTCTAGAGATGTAGCTTGGCTCTTTCCTTTGCACTTTTCATCTATTTTGATGATTATAGTAGTTTTTCCTCATAATTTTTTATGTAGATCTATTTGTAACCTTATTTTCTACCAATCAATTTGCAAACCAGTCACATATTAAGGACCATTTCACTAACTTGTAGTCATCCATTACTTCATATGTTGCAGGTTGTGTCTATGTGCCAATAAATCCTGATGATTGCGAGAACTTTAATCCTACAAGTGTACCCACTCTTTCTCAAGTAAAAGTCTTACCTTATTTTATAGTACTTTAAATGGTTAATTGAAGGTGCTTCTTTAGATTTGAGATAGTTGAACCCTGGATTAAAATATGGTATTAGATGGGAAATATAATGATAAAAATGAGGTCTATTGAACACAAATTATGAACATAATTTACTGGACTATGAATAGTGTTACAATTATAATTATTTCTCCTTTACCTACCTCTCCATTAATGAAAAAGATAGTAGATATTGGAAGTTCATTACATGTCTCATGTATGTGTTAGTATTTTAATTTTGTTTAAGTTGTTCAAGAGCTTGATTAGGTCAAGAATATGTTCACAAGCTTTGTTCTCTTGACACTGCTCAACATTTTCCCTACACATTTTCTCTTCAATCCAGACGTTTCTTAACTCCTTCCCTTGTTAGCCCTTGGTTGTTCTCAAGTGTAATTATTTTTCTATGCATCTTGCAGTCTATATGTATGATCACTCATCTCTTATGAAGCATGGATAACCTTTCATGGAATTGTTGTTGTGATTAGACAATTGCCATTGTGAGAATAATCATTTAATTTGTATGGAAGTAAGTCTTTTTCATATTATTTGACTTGGTATTGTAAACTTGTCTTTGCAAGATTCTCTAGGGGGGAACAACAGAACTGTGATGATAGGTAGAGTTGTACAACACCATAAATCATTTGGAATTATCAATATATTGCTTATAGAATACTCTATGCAAGTAAAATGGAATGTGCAATGACAATTGGTCTTGAATTCAAATCTGAATATAAGTAAATTACACAAGAAGATGGTATCTATTTTATGATTTAAAGAACCCCAAAGTAAGAAAATTAATAGGTTCCATTTATTTACTTGCTCTTAGACACTTGTTTAATCAGCGAGACCCTTAGAATGTCTTACTGATAACCAGCAGTGTTCAAAACTCTTGAAGAGGTCAGATGGGTGTGACATTGGATATGTCTCGCCGATGAAAGTCATCGGCAAGACATGGACTATCAGAGTGAGTTTTCTATCATGTGCCAATGATTGATCTCTCACCGATGGGTTGGCTACGGTGGTCATCGCCAAGAGTCTTCGCGATGACATGGTGTAGGTCTATTTAAAACTCCTGAAGAGGTTAGATCGGTGTGACATTGGATCTGTCTTTCTGACGGAAGTCATCAACAAGACATGGACTATCAGAGTGAGTTTTCTATCATGTACCGATGATTGATCTCTCATTGATGGGTTGGCTTCGGTGGTCATCACCAAGAGTCTCCGCGATGACATGGTGTAGGTCTATTTAAAACTCCCGCAGAGGTCAGATCGGTGTGACATTGGATATGTCTTGCCGACAGAAGTCATCAGCAAGACATGGACTATCAAAGTGATTTTTCTATCTTGTGCTGATGATTGATCTCTCACCGATGGGTTGGCTTCAGTGGTCATTTCCAAGAGTCTCTGTGATGACATGGTGTAGGTCTATTTAAAACTCCTGAAGAGGTCTAATCGGTGTGACATTGGATATGTCTTTCCGATGGAAGTCATCGACAAGATATGGACTATCAGAGTGATTTTTTTATCCTGTGCCGATGATTGATCTCTCACCGATGGGTTGGCTTTGGTGGTCATCTCCAAGAGTCTGCGATCACATGGTGTAGGTCTATTTAAAACTCCTGCAGAGGTAAAATCGGTGTGACATTGGATCTGTCTTGCCGACGGAAGTCATCAGCAAGACATGGACTATCAGAGTGAGTTTTCTATCCTGTCGATGATTGATCTCTCACCGATGGGTTGGATTTGGTGGTCATCGCCAAGAGTCTCTGTGATGGTACATTTCAATGAATTTTTTTTTATTTTAAAAATTGCATTGTTTCGTCACAATTTCGACGAAGGAAACCGATGAATCACCAAAAAGGTCTGACAAAGTTGCTATAGCTGCGACCAAAGCTTTGTCATAACTACTTTCCCATTTAGTCGAAATGGTGACGAACTTCTAGTGTTGTTTCGACGCTTTGGAAGAGGCATTGCAATTACGTTTTGGTTATAATTTTTCAGTGGACACACAAAGTTGTTGTTGATATTTCGACAAACAACAGAGCCATTTTATGATGTCGACGAATGACGAATTTGAGTCATTATTTCAACGTTTAATTCTTCGTCTAAATTTTGACAAAAATTTGGCGACGAAAATTATTTCATTAGTTCGTCGGTTTTCCGACAAATGTTTGTCATAAGACCGATGAACGTTTGTTAGAAAATGGATTCAAATTCAGTAGTGAGAAGTTAAGGCATTATCTTCTTCACAATGAAACACATGTCATTGTGAAAAGTAATCTTTTGAAGCATTTATTTTTCAGTGTTGGCCTTGCTAGGAGGTTAGCGAAGTGGGTAATGTTTCTTTCTAAGTTGGACATAAAGTTTGTAAGAAATCGATAAAAGGTCAAGCAGTTATTGATCAACTAGCAGATGCTCCTTCACCTCATTCCCTCCCTAGTCTAGACTTATTCCCCGATGAGGATATTTTCACAATTAATCATGATCTCATGTGGGAGATGTACTTCGATGGATCGAGATGTCAGACTAGCTCCAGAGTGGGTGTAGTTCTAATCTCGTCTGAAGGAAAGCTAGTACCTCTCTCCTTTCGATTGGAGTTTTCTTGCACCAACATCGTTGAGTATGAAGCCCTCATTGTTGTCTTGCGTGTCATAATTACATTAAACATAAAACATCTCCACATACATGGTGACTCTGAGCTTATTGTGAATCAAATTATGGGAACCTATCAAGCTAAGCAAAGTTGTCTCAGTATTGGGACCTTGCTTTGTCCTTACTTGACTGATTCTCCTCTTTCACAATAAATAGTGTCACTAGGAGAAAAAATTGACATGCGGATGCCATGGCGAGCAATGCCTCCTTGGTACCTTCAGATAAGGATACGAAAGAACACCACTTTGTGGTCCAAATTCTTCAGTATCCTGCTATTTCTGACCAACCTGAATCTAAGGCTCTCATGTGTTCTCATGTAGACTTGGGAGAATGGTATTCTAGCATCTACAACTATTTGAAGACTAGAAACTTTCCTGATGATGCAACGAAGAATGATTGCACTCGTATATGAAAGTTGTCAATCCATTTTGTTGTTTTATCAAATGTTCTTTATCAAAAATCTTCCAATGGCTTACTTCTTCGATGCCTCACTAAAATAGAAATACCCCTTGCCCTTATTCGAGTTCTGGGGGTGGACATTTTGGTGGTAAATCCCTGGTAAGAAAATTGGTTCACATGGGATACTTTTGGAAAATGATGGAACAAGATTCCTTTGATTTCATCAAGAAGTGTCCACAATGTCAATAGCATAGTCATCTTATTCATGCTCCTTCTCAAGAGCTAAAAAACTAGACCTCTTCTTGATTGTTCAAAAAATGGGGATTGGATATTATTGGAAAAATATCACCTCCTTCTTCTAAAGGACATGTCTTCATCATCACTGCTACTGATTACTTCATGAAATGGGTTGAAGTTGTCTTGCTTCGATCCATGAATGTTGAAGCTATTTGTAGCTTTCTTCTAAGCAACATCATTGCTCCCTTCGAATTTCCTTCTACCTTTGTTTATGATAATAGCATGCCATTTAAGAATAAGTGAAGCAATTTCTAGAGAAATTTCATATTCAACATAGATTTTCTACACTATATTATCCTCAATCCAATGGTCAAGCAAAAGTGTATGATAAAAATCTTGAGCTCATTCTTCAAAAAATAATGAATAAACATGGTAAGGATTAGCACATTCAATTAACGTACGCTTTCTGGGCCTATCGCATGAGTGTTTGTACAATGACAAGAACAATGCCTTACAACCTTGTGTACATCGCCGAAGCTATCATGCATTTGGAGTGGAATTTTTTTCTTTGCGGGTTTCCCTTAAAGGGTTAATTGATGATGAGACTTACCAATCTAATCATTTGTATCAACTTGAGATGCTCAATGAGCACCGATTACAAGCCGTCAACCATCTTAAAGCTTATCAACGATCATTATCTAGACAGTATAATTAGGGTGTTCTTCCTAGGACTTTCAAGGTAGGTGACTTGGTTCTCTATGAGAATCAGAGAAATGTAAATGCGCTACCCAATCAAAAGGGGAAGTTTAGTCCTAATTGCTTAGGCCCTTACATTGTCATCTCCATGTATGGTTCTGGCGCCTATGGATTGTCGTCTATGGATGAGATGCCTCTAAAAGAACCTATTAATGCAATGCACCTTCACCGATACTATGGGTAGTGTCTATGTGCCATATGTGTAACGTTCACTCCTCGTGGTTGCAACATCGCACATTTTGACATCCCTTTATTAACACATTACGAATAAAAAATTATGTTATGATGTAACCATGTGTGTGTGAGAGAGAGACATACATACATGTGTTTTACTATGCTATGTATCCATGCATTACATTAAGCCTTTTGGTTAGGCAATTAGATCATCATTGTATTTAATTAACATGCATCCATGTGTGTTTATTCAATCATGATAGCATCTAATTTAACATACATCCATACATATAACATCCATCGCATAAACATGCATGCAGGAAAAGAAGCATATACATAAAATAAAGAACACCACAATATCAAAATTGGTATCTCATGTATATATATAAATATCCATGTCATGTACATGTATCGTGCCATTTTCATCAAAAAATAAGTGGTTGTTGTATATGTGTACTATGTGTCTATACATCATAAAGGCCCTAAAAAAAGTTGAAAATTGAGGTGTTTATGTAGCTTAATACTTTGTAAAACTATTATACTTGCTGATTTAAATATGTATTCTTTGTGGGTGATTATCTGATTAATTCATTTTATCATTTGTAGAATGAAGACAAAAGGTTGTAGAAGAATCATACAAAATATTAGAAGATACACAACATTAATTGTGGAGAAACCCTTTCGGAAAATTTTTAAAGCCAAGATTCAATGTATTATTTAATCTCAGAATAAGATTACAATAATTCCAATCCTTCCTTGAGATGCTTCTTTTTCCTTCAACAAATCTTCTTCACAACCTATAATAAAAATGATCAAAAATCTCTTCAATGTGCTTGAGATAAATAGACAATAATCAACCTTGTAAACTCCAAAAGAGTTACAATTAGAAAGCTCAAAGCTTATCACCAAAAACCTATGCCTATCTCTTGCAAGTAGAGTTCTACCATGAAGAACAATGTCAAATCATCCCCTTCATCCATTTGGGCGTCCCAAATTGAAGTACTAACTCAACCTTTATTCTAAAAATATCTTCAAGGCTTATCCTCAAAGTTGGTGCCCAAGAATGGGCCTACTTAACTCAGCCTTCTGAAATATCTTAACATGCAAAAGTGTTAACTCCAAGAAGCCAACTTGGGTGCCCAAGGTGGGTCCAAGTCATTCTCTATTAATTGAAACATATCTCTCCACCATTCATGCAAGAATGATCATCCCCTGTTAACTGAAAGTAGTCACCTGTTATCTGTCATGCAACTCAAGTCATTAGTCATACATTCCAAGTTAACTAAAGTCAACTAGCATTGAACTAAAACTAACTGAAGATAACTAAACCATAACTGAACTGAACTAAACTAAACTTCATGCATGTAAACATCAATCCCTAACTCCTAGGATCTTTACATGCATTACATAAGTGTTATCTCTTACTCCAAATAGTTAACTTAATTCAAGGTGAGTGCCACCTTCCATGTGGGTGCCCCATGTGCCCCTTTTATTTAGGAACTCATAATGGATGCCCTCACATGCTCCTAACATTTAGAATTAATTACAAATGTCAATTAACATGATTATTTCATTCAATAATTAATCTCTTTCTAATCCCAGTGTTTGAGAACACTTTCCAAGGACTTAGGAGATACATGAAATAAATAATGTTTAGCATTGCAATTAAATGGCATCCTATTTCCAAAATTCTCCCACTTGACATTATACATTGCAATCATTCTAAACAAGGAATAAATATTATAAATCAAGTACAAGACTTAAGGCCAATGACCTTCTTGCACCAAGTAATCAATCCATGCCAACTTCAAATGCAACTTGCATAATCATGAAGCTCCAAGAAAATGATTAAAACCAAGAGAACTTGTCTGTAGGAACTGGTTTCATAAGATAATCTACAACATTAATAAAGTGTCAACTTTCTCAATTAAGACCTTTCCACTCTCAACCATTTCTCGCACAAAGTGATATTTAACATCAACATACTTAGTACGAGCATGATGCATAGGATTTTTTGGCTAAACACATAGCACTCTGACTATCACATTCAAGTTTAACTTACTTGCAATTAAAACCAATACCTTTCCCAAGTCTCTGTATCCAAAATTCCTCTTTGGAGGCATGTGAAACCACCGAGTGTGTTGAACTCGCATTCAACCAAGGTGTAGGCTTCTCGGTCTTTACTGTTGAAAATAGCTTTTCTTACAAGTAACCATTCCAACATATATCTCTTACCATAAGAGAACTCAAGCCTCACCTATTTCTCCAAGTATCCATGAGGACCTGTAACCAACCAATCCATACCAAACTCCAAATGCAACATAGCACTGTCATGAAGTAATCAAGAAAATGATTAATGTACCCAATACTTGAGAGAACTACACAAGATCAATGTCAAAGCTCCAATATTGAACATAAACATGACATCCATGATCTAACCATCTCCTCCTAGGAGATCACATGCACCATAACATACATCCTGGTCTCAAGAGAACATGTAATATGCCAAACTCTAATCTAGAATCAAGAGTAAACCATGACATAATAGCAACCACTCTAAACCAAGAAAAAACCATATCTCCAATCACATGAGGATAACCTTACCAATGATGCATCCACGTCACTACCAACAACTCCCACTGAACCGTGGTACTGAGTCACACATGGCATCGTGACTACCATCGTCTCCATGAAGATCACTCTGAAACATGAAGCAAAGAGTTATCACAAACAGTATTAGCTGAAATAACCAATGCATCATTATTGTCATATGAGGATTCCTCTGTAGAAGGATCATAACTCTTTTTCCTGTTCTTACAATCCTTCTTCACATGTCCTAGTTTCCCATAGTTCCAACAAATTACCTTACTCTTACCAGGGGTTTTAGACCATCCTTTGGACTTACCCTTTCCTTCCTTGTCTCCCTTAGGTTCCTTTTTCTCAAACCTACCTTTTACAAACAAGGCATCTTGGATTCCCTCTTTAGGCTTCCTTCTCATCTCCTCTAATAGGAGAGTAGGAATTATATTGTCCATCTTAGGATTTGCACCACTACCACTGATAGCAACAATTAGATTTTCCCAAGACTCTGGTAAAGAAAAAAGTAACAAAATGCATTTATCTTCATCTTCTAGCTTTATATCTACAGATGCTAATTGGCTTAGAATAAAATTAAAAGCATTCAAATTATTTGCAACAAAATCACCATCTTTCATCTTTAAAGAATACAATTGTCTTTTCAGATACAACTTATTAGTAAGAATTTTAGTTTGATAAATGTCACCTATTCTCTTCCACAACTTATATGTAGTAGTTTCTTCTGAAACATTCAAGAGAACAACATCAACAAGACATAATATTATGGCCCCTCTTTCATTCTTATCAAGCTTAGCACAATCCTCATCTAACATCGTTGTAGGTGACTTTGTATCATTACCAACAACTAACCACTGATCTCTCTCTTCAAGGAGATCCTCCATTTTTAAATTCCACATCTGATAATTAGATCCATTGAACCTTTCAATATCTAAATGAGAATTCATTGTAACAAACTTATTTTCCAAAATCAGCAATAACAAAAAATAGTAAAAACTGCCACTATAACCAAAAAACCTTCAATCTTTTAAGAGAAAGGCGTCCCAATACTCTACCCAACCTTAGCTCTAATAACAAATGTTGAGAATTGAGGTGTTTATGTAGCTTAATACTTTGTAAAACTATTATACTTGTTGATCTAAATATGTATTCTTTGTTATAGATTCTTTGTGGGTGATTATCTGACTAATTCATTTTATCATTTGTGGAATGAAGACAAAAGGTTGTAGAAGAATTGGACAAAATATTACAAGACACACAACATATACCATGGAGAAACCCTTTTGGGAAAAAACTCCACCAAAAATCAATGTATTATTTAATCTCATAATAAGATTACAATAATTCCAATCCTTCCTTGAGATGCTTCTTTTGCCTTCAAAAAATCTTCTTCACAACCTTCGATAAAATTGATACAAACTCTCTTCAACTTGCTTGAGATAAATAGGCAATAATCAACTTTGTAAACTCCAAAAGAGTTACAATTACAAAGCTCAAAGCTTATCGCCAAAAACCTACGCCTATCTCTTGCAAGTAGAGTTCTACCATGAAGAACAGTGTCAAACCATCTCCTTCATCCATTTGGGTGCCCCAAATTGAAGTACTAACTCAACCTTTATTCCAAAAATATCTTCAAGGCTTATCCTCAAAGTTGGCGCCCAAGAATGGGCCCACTTAACTCAGCCTTCTGAAATATCTTAACATGAAAAAGTGTTAACTCCAAGAAGCCAACTTGGGCGCCCAAGGTGGGTCCAAGTCATTCTTTGTTAACTGAAACATATCTCTCCACCATTCATGCAAGAATGATCATCCCTTGTTAATTGAAAGTAGTTACCTGTTATTTGTCATGCAACTCAAGTCATTAGTCATGCATTCCAAGTTAGCTAAAGTCAACTAGCATTCAACTAAAACTAACTGAAGATAACTGAACCATAACTGAACCGAATTGAACTGAACTAAACTGAACTAATCTGAACTGAACTAAACTAAACTAAACCATAACTGAACTGAATTGAACTAAACTAAACTGAACTGATCTAAACTGAACTAAACTGAACTAAACTTCATGCATGTAAACATCAATCCCTAACTCCTAGGTTCTTTACATGCATTACAAAAGTGTTATCTCTTACTTCAAATTGTTAACTTAACTCAAGGTGAGTGCCACCTTCCATGTGGGCACCCCATGTGCCCCTATTATTTAGGAACTCATAATGGGCGCCCTCAAATGCTCCTAACATTTAGAATTAATTACAAATGCCAATTAACATGATTATTTCATTCAATAATTAATCTCTTTCTAATCCTAGTGTTTGAGAACACTTTCCAAGGACTTAGGAGATACATGAAATAAATAATGTTTAGGATTGCAATTAAATGGCATCCTATTTCCAACACAAAATATGTAACATCACTAAAAAAATGATATGCAAAATGGCTATCTAAGCCTCGAGCATGTGGCTCCCTGATCCCTCTGGCTCTAGTGGTCGTGGTTATGGCTATGGCTGTAGTCGGGGATAAACGATGGACGTAGAGTGAGCCCTCTGTGACTGGGAAACAAAAAGTGTCATGTAGAATCCTCAGATCTCTCCCTCAAGGGAGGTTATACAGATCTCTACCACCCTGAGCATGTCTCAGAGCTGCTAATCCCCTGCTAGTTTCCCCACGAGGTCATCGATATGTCTCTAAAGAGCAACACGTTCCTACTCGACACCCTCTACTCTCATCATAGCCACATCTCACTTGGCTAGGGTCACTTGTAGCTCTAATGACACCTGATCTCTCTATTCTCTAGTGGTAGTTGCATCAGGTGTCCTTTGTATAACCTCCACTTGTGCCTCCTTGTACATCATCCTTAGATGCACAACCAACTCGAAGAGTGGAGCATGTCACCATGCTGAGACTAGCTGGTAATCATTAAGGATGAGACCCTAGACTAGCATGAAAAGGACCACCTCTGATATGCACTAAGCAAAGAGCCCAGTCCATCCCTATGTATCCACTATAACCACATAGGGAAGAAAATCATCACAATCATGAGATGTATAAACATGAAGCCAAAGAAAAACATATATACATGAAATGGAAAATGAAAGTACTGAAATGAAATAATATAATCTAACTGCTATACCTGGGTCCCCTAGCTACTAGTGTGGGTTAGGAGGTGGAGAGATGTTGGGACTTGCATTACCTACATCTGGTGCTACTCTCGATGCTGCCAAAGCTGTCATAGGGTCGACAACTAGATCTGATGCCATAAACAAAACTAAGACTATAGCTGGAGGAGAGGACATCCTCTATTATTGCCTCGGCCTCACCTTTGGTGCCTCAGCCTTATCCTCACCCTCCTACTACTAGTACTTCCCACCTCCGCTTCGGCCCTAATGGTGTCTCTCCTTGTAGGACAGGATCCCCCCTGGAGGCATCCGTCAGAAAAATAAGAGTAGGGTTGTACACCTTCCACTAGGCCTAGTAGCGTCTTGCCACTCTTATGTCATCAACCGACTACATCTCCAACAAGTCCTGGTCATCCATGTCGTCATTAGAAAGGATGATTTTGGTGATGGTGAGCTACCAATGATCACCCGACCATGTGGCACTCCTCACAAACCGTGCATACGATGGGACCACGGGGGGATGGTCTAGATGCGACCGTGTTGTCGTATGACTTGACTCCAATAGTATAGAATAATCACGAAATCTGTGCAACCAAGGAGGAACTAGTTGCGTTGCAGGTTCTTGAGGAACCTGCCATCATCTACCCATCTAAGAAATTAGTGGGGCTACCACCTGACCTGGTCAGATCGCAGGGTATCAAACTACAGTCACCAGAACTGCAGGTCTTCATTCCTCCACTATCAGATAAGCTCATACCAATGAGCCATGGGCACTGTGTAATCCAACACTCAGGGAAATCCCTCTGGTCATGTGCATGTAATGTGGGCAAAGGCCCACACCTGCAATAGGGTGCATGCTATTAGGCTCAAGAATTCATAGTGCACATACCTTCCCATCTCATGGTACAAGTGTGCAAGCATGTTGTACCTTCACGCATACATTGTCCTACGCTCCTCCATCTCTCAAATAGTATGCACGAGGCCCCCATGTAGGTGAGAGCCTCGCGCATCTATCATGACTTGAGTAGCCATGGTGATCACCAAAACTTGTTGTAACAAGGGCATTGCAACACTGCCCTACTCAAACTAGCACATGTAGTTGTGATCGATCTCGTCACTACCGTGAGTGCAGCCTGAGTAGTACATGACACCCTCCACTCACTCCCAAGCAGTATAGGATCCCCTCCGCCTGCTCCTGAGCAGAGTATGCATCATTGATTAGGACTCTCCACCCATGGATGGGAAGGCCAAGGATGCGATAGACGTCCTCTAAGGTGATGGTCATCTCGCCCATTGGGAGGTGGAAGGTCGAGGTGGTAGAATCCCACTGCTCCATCAACGCCATAAGTATCTGATCATGGTACAACATCTTTGACATTTGATAAGTATTCCAGAGGCCCACCCGCCATAGAAGCATCTCCTCTACATCTAATAAGCACTTGTATTGATCCCTGACAAGGCATAACACCCACCCATTGGGATGCTCCCTCATCTCTAGATAATCTTGCAATAATGAAAAGAATCTAAGTTAGAACATCTGATGTGAAAAATAAAATCCTACAAAAATCTATTAAGTGGAGCCCTTGAGACGAAGACGTGTTGCATAGACAATTGCACACCGCAAAAGCATCCAAGGGCCACAATTAAAGCTAGTAAGATGCCAGCGCATGTGTGAGTCCCCAGCATGCCGACAAGATGCTAATGCACGAGGAGGATGCAGGTGTAAAAAATGGACGTTTGCGCTCCAACTTCTATAAAAATCTAGTTAAAATCATGAAAAAATGCATTAAAATGAGGTTTGAGGACTTACCTAGTCGATCTCAAAGCCCTCGCGCACATCTTCTCATACCTGGTCTAGTCTAGGCTCTAAATAATCTTGTCTATGTGGCATTTTGCTAACTTCTCTCTCACAAAAGTCAACAAAACTCCTGTAGTGAATATTGAAAATGACCCTTCTAAGGGCCCACCTAGGTATATATAGGCCACCCAGGGCCCATTTTCCTTGCCGATCGTGGTCCCTCCTTTTCTCCTACTTTTCCCCCACTAGACTTGGGGAAAAACCAAGAGGGAGCATACAGTCACTTCTTTATCAAAAATTTTCCTTTCGAACCACTGACATTTTTCTAGATCATTCTTCTCACCTTGGTAGCTTCTTCCAATTTTTTAGCTAACTTAAAATTTGGAGTTTTGCTCAAAATTTGTGCAACTTTTTACGACAAATGTTGTATTTTTCACCAAGTTCAATTGCTAGGGGCATCTTCAGTACTTGCCAACTTGACCTCTATGGCCTCTACAGTATCCTTTTTGGCACACAAATTGGTAAAATTTTTGATTTTTAAGTGTTTCTTCTCCTTTCTACTTTAGTGCGATTGATTTTTCCAAAATCGAGCCCACTAAAGTGGGGGCAAAATGTAATGTTGCAAAATTGCACCTTAGGGGCAATTTCACATTTTAGCACTTTGCCTCACATTTATTGCACCTAAGTGCATTTGTGATAAGATCCTTATGGGTCAAAATTTCATGATTCTGACTCCACAAGGTCCAATGACGAAGCAACAACAGTCAGCTACCTTGTTTCCCCAAAACTGACGTGTTGGATGCCTGCTAGCATGCAGACATTTGCACGACGTGCTAGCATCTTAGCGGTTTTCCGAGTTTGAAATGAGGAATCTCAAAATATTGACTCGTGACACATGTCCATGCAATCAAATTTTTGAGTGTAACTACTCCTTCCGCCCTTGCATGCAACAAAACTCCTCTTTTGCTCTCATTTTCAGGGGAGGGGGGGTTCTTTCTCATTCTTCTCCAATCTTGCTCTATCCTCTGCTCTTCCTTCTACAAGCAAATATCTGCTAGACTGAGGTCCCTCCAACAGAAAAAGTTCTCTAGCAAGCATTCAATGGTGTGTCCATGTGTTCAAGAGGGGGTCGAGGACTGTTGGCAATGCTCTCTTGTTCTTATCTATTTACGAATAGATTAGATCACTTTGTTCATTTTCTATTTTATGGTGCAAGTTCTCCTCCTTAAGTGGGGATTGTTTTCACCACTTCCTATTTGTCTATTTTGTTTACTCTCTCTATCTATTTGGCTATTCGTAGAGGTGGGAACACCAAAATAGGGATTTGATTGCGGCAAGCCCCAAAACAATCCCAACATTTTTCCTTGTTCGTCTTGTGTGCAGGTTGCTGAAGTGGAGCTTGGGGGAGGGTTTCAAACGTTTGGCCATTTTTTAAGTTCTCTCTTAGCTCTCCTTTGTAATTTTCCATTTTAAAGTTCTCTCTTAGCTTTTTGTTTAGTTATTATGTTAAATAGACCTCGAATCTCTACAAGACAATATGATTTTAGCTTTTTTGTCTAAGGTTATGAGTTCTCTACTTGCCTTGGACGCCAGCGTGTCCTTTGGACTCCAGCGCACTACGATGGCGTCCTAATACTGTGTTGTAGTCCTTTGGCTGAGAGCTATTCCTCCTGAGACAGAAATCTTGAAACCCTACTCTCTCAGATTCTGAAGCAATCTTCTCGAATAGTTAGTCTATATACGATCTTCTTTGTAATTTCTTCATCTAACAATAATTGAGGTGGTTAAGAGCAATTCACTCCTTGGGACTCTCTTGAGAACAAAAAGAATCATGAGTAGCGAATCCTCCTTATCTCACAACAACTTTATTTGTTAAAGTCAAACATGACTTGCACGTTCAACTCAAAATATTAATTAATTAATTTTCTTTACTCCTTTTGTGATTGAGGAAATCATGATCATTGATTTCTCACTCTAAACAGTTGACTAACTATCTATTCTTCAATCCCACTAACCACTCAACTTGATTCTTCAATCCTACTGACTAGTCAGCTTGATTTCTTCAATCACATAGATTATGCAATCTAAATCCACTAATCTTTTCAATCTATTTCCTCTCAATGGTTCTCAACCGTTGATCATGATCTTTTACTACGAAATCTTGATCATTCATTTCAAAACAAGAAATCTATAAAACAAACCTCTACCTTCTCACAAATCATCTAGAATTTACATAGCAAAGCACTGCACAATTGATTCTTGAGCACATTAAGAATTATTGGCATCATATTCTAGTTCACCATTATCAACACGAATTGAAGCTTTTGCAACAACAACAATGGAGTCTTTTCATTGAATCAAGCAATCCAACATCCAAATGTAAATATTAACACAACTCCGACATGGGATGGTATAGATTTTAAGGTTTTGAATTCAATTCATGATATCTTTAGGATTACATTATTTGATTTCATTATTTTAGAGCTTCATTTCATGAGTATGGGTTTTGGGATTTTATCTTGTTTGAATTAAGTTTGTTTAATTCATCATTTGCTATGTTTTCCTATTGCTTTATTCCCCCCTTACGACAAAACCATGTTGCAAGATAACAAGCCCCTTAATGCAACAATTTAATTTTGTCTTTTGCCAACTAGACAATGGATAAGGCTTTTTGCTTGTTGCTTCCCTTGTATTATAAATGGGAAATTCCCGTTCTAATATTTTATTTTTCTAAGTCTTTGTTTAAAATTAAGTTGTACAATTAAGTCATTTGATACCACAGATAAGAAATGTTCTAATTTTTCTCTCTAATAACGACAAATGACTCCAATACTTTATGTATTTCATTAAGTTTGAATATCAACCTATCATGCTCTCTAGTGTTGTGTGCATTATCTTTTGAATACTTTAAGTATTCTAGTTTGTATTCTTCAGATATGCATTACCATGTTTATGATATGGATGCTTGCATTGTAGAGGCTTTATTTTAGCATATATACTATCAATTTGAAAAGTATAATGAAACAAAATTTAACACAAAAATGCTTTTTTCCAAAAATAGGTCTCTTCAATGCTAGAACCTCAAATAATAGTATAATCTTATGTCCTGTATTATATAGATGTTCTTTCCATTCATTTTGCATATTCCTATATGATGTATTTGTTGTTAAATGGATATGTTTATTGGTTTCCTCGAATACTATTTTGGGCATGCTTAGCTATATGATATGCAATAATACTTGCATTGTTAAATGGATATTACACCACCTTCTAAAATACTAGCGAGAAGAATCTGTTATCAAAGGCATCATTATTAGGAAATTACTATATTGTTGAATGATGTTATAGGGAAACCCACCTTGATTTTGCACAACCTAAATTTTAGTATTAAACCATGTTACATATACTATCAATTTCAAAAGTATAATGAAACAAAATTCAACACAATAATGCTTCTGCCAAAATAGGTATCTTTGATGCTAGAACCTCAAATGATAGTACAATTTTCTCTCCTATATTATGTGAATGTTCTTGCCATCGTTTTGCACATTCATAGCTTTTGTTGAAGAAATGAAATAATTTTGCTACATCACCCAAAAAAACATTGCAAACATTGTAAACCAATTACATGAACCAAAAGAAAACTACTAAGGCTCGATGAGGTTAGAACCTCACTCGGGTTCAATGGTATCGCCTAGGAATACCCGCCACTCTCCTTGCTCCTATATATTTGAAAAATGCAAACCATAATACATCCATTGCAAAAACGTAGACCCAAAAGATAGATTCCCTTTGCATTTCCCTGGACAAATGTGAAACTTGCAATCGCACTGAAGAATCATAATTTCCTCCGTTTGCGAACAAAAGTCCAAAACATGCCTTACCAATTATATCCCTTCTCGAAACACATTTATTAAAAATGTACAAATTAGTACAATACTTAAAACTTAAATCCTACACAATCTAACACACTTTGCAAAGCACTGAATTAAAAAAGACATAATCTAATTTCATACCCTCGAGCATTAAATAAATGTACCACACAATAAATGCAATATGATTAAATTCATAGTCATAAATATATATGGTGATATATATTATATATTATCTACATTTATATAGTAATATTAGAATAATCTATTTTTATTGTATAGAGAGTCAATTTATTTAATTACAAGTTCCTCAAGTTAAAATCAATAAATCTACAATATATAATTATTAGAAGTAATCAATAAATACATTCTCTCTGTTTCATTATATAACATAATAGTATATTATCAATTTTAATAATATTGATTAACTTTATTATATATAATAATGCTTATTATATAATAGATATATTATAATATTATTTTCAAAATTTAAAATTATTCTCATCACCCATTCTTCACCAATTGCGCAATGTACAAAACCTATCAAATCTATTATTCTCAAAATCTTGTGCCATAGACACGTAGCAAAAAGAACCAACTTGCTTTCAAAGGAACCTTAAAAGGCTTGTATTAAAAGATAATTCTGCAAATGTTGCAATGTAATCACTTATGTTGCCCGCCTACTAAGTGGTCCTCACCACTTTCCACCCTTTCGCATAAAGAATTTTGTATAGAGCATAAAGGTCCCTAAAATTGCAGAAGATGGACAACTCACTAGCCAAGGACGATTCTGGAATATCAAAAACAAGCTAGAATGTTTTATAAAGTTGACACATGTATGCATTGCATGCACTAAATCCTAACGGCTTCGCAAACAAGAAAGCTCCCGATTTGCAATGACATAGACAAGGACAAAGCTACTGTGGCCTTAAAAACCTCACATCTTTTTAATCCAAACTAAACAAATAACACACACTAAAAAATTGTAACATCCGATTGGTTGAAGGAACACCTACAAATTGTCTTTTTAACCACTTTACATTAATGTGTCGTAATTATTATATGCCCTTAAATAGTATTATAAAATGTACTAAACAACCCTCATCCAATATAGAAAATATTAAAGACTTGAATAAATTATTACTAAAAAACCACTCTATATTGCATAGTACACTTAAAAAAATCTTTTTCTATTATTAAAAAAGACTTGCCTTTCTCAAACCTTCACAGGAATCAGATCTTCGATAAATGCCTTTTAAAATATGTTTTGTTAAAAAAACTGCATCTTTACCCCTCAAAACATAATTAAACCTTCAAATTTCACTCTCACAAAATAATTCACACATTTCCACGTGCACTACCTAATAATAAAAATTTTGTTAAGTGAGTTTAATATTTGAAAGAGCATTCAATTTGATAGGATCCCTTCGTTGGGTTTGCAATCATGGACGAGGAGAAGGACTATCGGACGAAACAAATTAATTGCGAAGTTTGAGCACTTAAAAGAAATGGAAAGAAGAGGACAAGGGAGAGTAATGGCACAGGTTTGGGTGCCACAACAGACATGGAAATTCATAAAAAGTTTGCAGAATGGTAGTCAGTGAGGAAGACGTAAGGTCGGCGACTCTCCGTTGAAGCAGGATATTGCAAGTTGCGGGTCAAACTTGCGTGCAAAAACCCAGGCATTCACGCATGACCTGATTAACAAGGGGGCATTTTGAGCAGAAAACGAGAGAGGAACGTGAAGGGTTGAATGGTGTGGCAGAAAGAGCAGGGAGAAGAAGTCGAACACGAGATTTGGAAGGAAAATTTCCTAGTTTTTTCATGATGTGGAGCGTAGGGAGGATGCCATTCTCCTTTGAAGCTAGTTCAACGTCCAAGGAAGTCAAGGTTTGCACAAATCCAAGGCTTTAGGAACTTGCAAATGGCAAATGTAAAGTCAAATTCCATAACCGTTACCAGTGTTCTCCCTACTTGTGTTGAAATGAGAGCTTTCAGGCAGGCTAGGGATGTCCATTTTAGCTTAAAGGATACACTATTTCATTAGAGAGAGGGAGTGCGTAGAGAGGGAGAGAAGGAAGCCGACAAGAGTGAGCATGTGTGTGAAGTGGATGAGAAGTGGGGGTTGCAAGTGCCCTGGTAAACAGGATATGTGTTTTGAAAAGGCTTCAAGGCTTTTTAAATAAGAAATGGAGTCTTGTGGATATTCATAAAATGGGTTTGTTAAAATACTTTGAAGGAGATGCAGTTGGGAGATATAACCCCAGAGTCTACAACCTTTGCACGTGTTCTCTTTTGCCTGTGCTGAGATTAAAGTCCAAATCATGAATAGATGCAGGATATTCATAAAATGGGTTTGTGGAAATATATTGGAAACTTTGAAGGAGATGCAATTGGCTGATGTAACGTCAGTCTACAACCTTTTCACGCGTCCCTGTGCTGAGATTAAAGTCCAAATCATCAAAATTGGCTGATGTAACGTCAGTCTACTTACTATGTACTCATGTAAGTGGCCTTAGGTTTTGTACTTAATGCCCTTGTCAATAATGACATCAAGCACTATGGGTTGTTTGATTGTCATCACAGGTGGTGGTGGATTGGGAAATGGATGGGAGCCACGATGTAGTATGAGATGCATTGATGTTCCTTTTCCAACTAAGATCTATTTATGGGCTTATGTGATTATGAACTAGGTAGTGGGATGATGCATGCAATAGGTTGCATCCATTTCCATTTTACCGATTGTTCTTTTATGTAAAACTATGATGTAGGCATGGATTGTTCACACTAGATATATGTGATACATGTACGAGCTAATCATTGTTGTACTTGTGATATGCACAAGTTAGGCACTATTGTACATGTGATGCACATATGAGCTAGTCATTGATGTACTTGTGATATGCATATGAGCTAGTCATTGTTATATTTATGATGTGTATGAGCCAGTCACCTTGTGTATGCATGCTTGAGATAATCATTGTGTGTGAACATGAGATTATGAAATGATATGACCCTATATGATTTTGTGTGTTTGTACACCAAAGATGTTAGAGTTATCATGCATTAGCTAATAATTAATTAATCTTTAATTGATTATTAGTCTAATTTATTCTCATACCCTTAAGCTAAACTTAGGAGTGCTTTTATGTTTTTATTAGTTGAGCAAATACTAGATCATTATGTCACATCTCATGTGATGTTGACACTTGTCAAAATCTAATCCTCTTCTCATTTAGGGTTTTGCTCTTATAAGCACTCGACCCTCATTGTAATTATTTCGAGCTTTCATATCTTCTTGAGAGTCTCTTGCTTATGTAACTTTTTCTTCTTGAGGAATATTGTATATATTGTTTGCAAATCTCTTGCGTAGAAGGTGTATTTGTTTGTTGTTTGATTTTGTGGCTTGTGGTTTTGTGCTTGTTTCACAATTCTAACATGGTATTAGAGTGTGGATTTAGCAAACCCTTTCTCGATTTATGAGGTTTTTTTTTTAAACAAAGGTTGCGGGCTTCAAATTTGAATCCCCTTTGTCTTTTTTGCAAATTTTGAAGGTGAGCGATTTTAGGCACATTTTGGCACAAAAATAAATTCACCATTGGATTTAGAGCCATTGAGAAAGTCAGATTTGGCTTTTGTTTCACTTGATTTGGGTTCCTGACGCCAAATCTACGAGGGTTTGAAGCGGTTGCTTTTTTTTCTAGATTTGGAGAGTAGCTGCAATTTTGGTGTGTTTTGAACCAAAACGGAGGTTTCCATCGTGCTTAGGAGGCTCAAAAACCTTAAGATCCCCTGTCAAATCATCAAAATCCGTGTCGAAAGTTTCTAAGGCAAAAAATTTTTGCCAAGGAGGCCATACGGCCTCCCCAACACAAGAATCGAGGTAAAAATAAAAAAATATTTCATGATATTTTTCCTACAATTTTTTTTTTTTAAATCAAATAAAAAGATTTTTAAAAAAGTCGTTTTACAAGACGTAGTTTTTTTTTGTTACAAAATATATATTAAAGAAAAAAATTCATTGGGGGACCCCAGGTACTGCTCACCCTTGCCATGGTAGAGGTGGCAAACCCTCGGGCCCACCCCTACGGTACCTTGGGGTACCATCACCCTGTCAGCGACGACCCCTTGAGACCTGCTAGGGGTGGGGTCCACCCCTATATTTTTTTTAAAAAAAAAAAAGTTTTTTAATATATTTTTTAAAAGAAAAATATAATAGTTTTTTTTGGTTAGTTTTTTTCACTTTAAAATAAAAACTACCATTATTTTTTGCAATTATTATTTTTTTGCAAAATAATAAATCTGGCCACTTGAGGGATATTTTTTCTCACTACTAAATTTGGTGGAGTTTTTGACAAATTTAGTGGAGACGTTTTTTTTGCCCTACTCAGCCCCTCTCCGTTTGGCTTTTCAGTTTTGCACACTATCTTCCAAAGGTCATATCTTAGTCGTACAACAATATTTTTTAGTGCAATTTTTTTTGAAATGGGGTAGAATTTTGTGCTCTTCATGTTGATGCAAGTGGTTTCCAATTTTGGCTTCTAGTTTTTTCCAGAATTCAATTTTTTCAGTGTTGTTTAGTTCTCATTTTTGGAGACATCAACGGGTCATATCTTCTGCATCCGAACTCCTTTTTGGGTGTCGATTTTTTTGAAAGTGCATTTTTTTTCGTGTACTTCGTCATGGTGCTGCTAGTTTTCTCTTTTTCTTTCAGAGAATTGTATTTCCAACATGTAGTCCTTTTTTGGACGTTATAGACTCCCATTGTATGAATTTTTCATTATGTAAACGCATTGAAATAAAATGTCTTTGTATTTCACATGATTATTGGGATCTTGCACATCACTTTGTGCCTTATTGTACTCACACTATGTTATAAAGTGCCATGGGGGGTTTTGATGTTTTGCCTTTGTTTGCCATCCTACCTTTGTCAAGCGAGTGTCCCTTCCACAACATAAGCCTCATGTGTGTGTGAATTTTGTTTTCACACCCTTTATATGTGTTGGTACTTTCATGTTTGCACGTTCAAATGTTCCTGATTCTTCTTCATGCATTTTTTTTGGTTTTCAGTTTCAGTGTACCTATCATGCCTCTCCCTTTTTAGCATTATGGGGGGGTTTCTACTATTGGTGCTAATGCTTCCTTGGTTTCGCATTGGAGTGAGCTATGTATACAATATTTGTTCTTATGTACTAGGTAGATGCAACGACTGGTTACCTATGCATTTCGGTGAGATGGAGCATTTACCATATGGACACTTGCATTCTTGCTTTTGGAGGCAACCTTCCATTTTCACATGATCAGTTCTTCAAACTTTTAGTACCTTTTCCATTTGTATATTTGAGTTTTAGGTGTTTTCCTTTGTGTGTCATCTGATTCGAGTAGTGTCGTTGGGGGCACTCATGCAGATTTTTGTTTTCTTGATCCCGATCATAATATGTTTCAACGGAGGTTCTTGTTTTGGCATTACAACAGTCATTCTTCAACATTGTTTGTAGCTTCTTCATGTTTCAGTGGTGTTCTTTTTTGTTCATCCTTTGTCCCTACTTTTGGGAAATTGTCTTGTTTGGAGGCTTCTTCAGTCCTTCACTTGGCTTTCATCTCTTTTTGGAGTAAAATTTTTCCGATGAGGTTTTCTCTATTTCTCCCTATTATAGAGATCTTTTGTTTGTACATGGGTACCTTATATGGCCTTGTTTGTCGAGACCCATCATACATTCTACTTTTAGGGTTTTTAGCTACTCCCTAAGTTTATCTTAAGGAGGTGTTAGAGTTATCATGCATTAGCTAATAATAATTAATTAATCTTTAGTTGATTATTAGTCTAATTTATTCTCATGCACTTAAGCCAAACTTAGGAGTGTTTTAATGCTTTTATTAATTGAGTTAATATTAGATCATTATGTCTCATCTCATGTGATGTTGACACTTGTTAGGATCTAATCATTTTCTCATTTAGGGTTTTTCTCTTATAAGCACTCAACCCTCATTGTAATTATCTCAAGTTTTCATATCTTTTTGAGAGTCTTTTGCTTCTATAACTTTTTCTTGTTGAGGAATATTGCATATATTGTTTGTAGGTCTCTTATGTAGAAGGTGTATTTGTTTGTTGTTTGATCTTGTGGCTCATGGTTTTGTGCTTGTTTCACAATGCGAACAAAAAATTAGTATGGTATGGAGCCAACATTTGATTGGAATGTGATGTTATCATGCTAGTGTAACAAGACTAATTTAAAGACATAAGCTTAATTAATAGTTAGATTCAAAAAAGAGATCAAAGATCTCATACAAGAGGAGAAATGGACTCCCTCTATCATTGTTGTACGAACTACAAAGCCTTTGATTCCCAAAATGGGATACGTAGGTAGGTTCATCATGAATGAGCTCTCAAGGCTTAGGTCTGGGTCTAGGGATGACCCTAAACTTGGGAGCTTACCACTTTTGGGTGTAAGGATATAAGTGGTGACATTGACTTATCTTATTGGGCTTATAGACCCTTTGTAGCTATACTCTTTTGGTCAAGTACAAACCTACTTCTTTTTTGTTATTGAACCAAGAGTGGTTTCATGTGTTAATTCTATCCATGTCTATAGATTGTGAATTTAATTATTGCCAAACTATGCTCTCTTGTGCTTGAATGTGAGTCAACATTATGCTCTCTTGTGCTTGAATAAACTATTAGTGGACTTTCTCAATGTTTGGATTGTATATGTTCCAATTGATAGTTTGCAAGATGATAGTGTTTTAATATGTTGTCGGATTAATATATTCTAATATGTTTTGGCTTATAAGTTATGACTAAAAATGTGTTTTGGGAAGATATGGATTAAGATTCTTTTTAATAAAATTTGAAGTTGCAATTGATTTCTTGTCTCTGAATTTCTCTTGTTTTTATAGCAAAATACATTCCTATCTTTGTGAAATATTATAGGTATTAGTTTCAAAACATTGGTAGTCATTGGCTTCTTCATTGTAACTTTGGTCTCTTCAAAGGATAGGGATTTGGTACTTAATGGGGGCTTATGGATGTGGGGAGAGCACTCTCTCTCAATCAAGCCTTGGTCTATCTCCTTTAACCCCCACTTTGAACCTCTCAGTGTTAGACCTGTTTAGGTTCAACTTCCAAATATTCATCTCCAATTCTAGGAAGATTCTTGATATGAAGCCAATTAGTCACTTCTTGAAGGGTGACTCTACTGCTTCCTACATGGGTTACTCTATGCTTGCTCATATTCTGGTGGACATTGATATCTCTAAGGCTTTTTATGGGAATATTATTTGATGGTGTGGGATAGGCCTTGAACTCAATTGCTTGACTATGAAAGTCTCTCTTGTAGATGTAGACGATGTTTTGAAATGTCCACTCTCCCAATGTAAGGGCTTGACTAAGTGGTGGAGATATGCCCATGAAGAACACTTGACTATTAATGTTTTTGACTCAACAGTTGTTGGTTCCTCTCAAGATGTTGGGTTTTTTCTTCCTAACCCCCCTGAGGCAAGTCATGCTCCCGATGGGGTTTCTCATGTGATTGTCACACCTTTGAGGCCTACTTCCTCTACTCTTGCTATACCATTGAATTCAACACTTATTTTGCCTACTCTAGAGGTAGTTGTTTGACGAATGAAAATACTTCCTTAACATTCCTTTGTTTTTGTTGTGCCCATGAATAGGGTCCTCTAAGGGGGAGTCCCCCCCTTCTCCTAGTTCAACAGACTTGGATGATAACATATACTAGACAATTGTTCAAAGGTGGAAGAAAGGTATACCCAAATCTGTCTCCCAAGTGCACACCAAAATGAAGGGTTTGATGTTGAATAGGGTAGATGTTTCACATTGTTTAGATTAAATCTAGAGGCACTCTTCTCTGTCTAAAAATTTGGTTGCAATTGTGTTGTTTTTCGATTGGCAAGTTGGATGCAGCTATATTTTCCTCCCATCTAGGAGTTTGTTGTGTATACTTTGTTGTTCTATTTGATGTACAAGGTTTTTGGTCTCTTCAAAACATTTTCACCTTAATAAAAAACAATGGTTGTCAATGTAAAACCTATTGATGAATTTTTTTTTAAATTATAAAAAAAATTCTTTTGAAAAAAAGAAGCATGGGTTGTAAAAGTGTCCTCTATACAACAATAGTGACCAATGCAATACATCCCTAGCCTTACAAACTCTACATTTTAGTCTTGGCTACATGATTTTGGTAACCTAATAACTATAGGATAAAATAAATTAGGCTTGTTTGCAACCTAATAATTACAATTTTTTTTGTTTTATATTCACTTTATGCTCGTGTAAGTATAATTGTCCCTCTCTCTCTCTCTAAAGGTATTTCATCTTAATGAATCTACATGAATGGTATATGATCTCTCCCTTTCTGTCATTCTCTTATGCAATGGTAATGTAGTTAAACAATGTTATGTGATATTAAATGTGTCTCAAAAACAAAGGTTGAGTAGGTATCTGGTTTTACTTATATTGTTTAACACGCTAGTTAAGAAAATATTATCTTATTTACGCTTTACAGTTGTTAGTATGCTTCGTTGCATAGTGTTTGGGATGGCATAATTCTTCCCTCTTTCCTCATCTAGTTCATTGGACAAGTGAACATGTGGAAGATGCCACTCTTTTTATGGTACATATGCATTAGCAATGTGTCCACCCCTAATTTTCTTCTAATGAGTAAGTTTACCACATTGAAATGTGAAACACCTTTCCTTGAGGAGTTGTGTATCTTTTCTTGTGCATCTATCTACACGTCTCTTCCACATGCGTTGGGTGTTCAATGTTAGTGTAGTAATCACACATGAGAACTACAGATGTGTATCTATGTATGTTGCATTAGTGTTACAAACATTTTTTGGCTTGTGTTTTGCCCGAGTTTCATCCTCTATTGCTTTTTTAAGCATTATAATCGCAAGGTCAACAAGATTAAAGGACGTGAGCACTTTATTATCCTACTATCCAAGCTAACAGTGATATCAAACGTTCCATGTCACTCAACTATTAGTCCCTTCTGAAAAGCTAACATGCATGAAAAAAGTGAGGCAACAAGCTCAACTAATACCAAGAGTAATTTTCTACATGTTATCTCATTAAAGTCTTCCTAAATCATGTGTCCTTCCCACCACATAGTGAAGAAAAGAAGTAAATTGCCACTTGTTGCATATGGAATCTTCATTTGACCATATGTAGAGATGTAATAGCATAGCAAATGATGGAAGAAAAAGTACATAAACTAACATGGAGTTTTGTCATGTTGTGACTCCATTGGTTGTCCTCCACATATGTAAAACCTTAGTGGAGTCATAATACTAGTAGGTAACATGTTACCAACAGTTCAATATGTCAACATAGATGCAAATCGTTGTCTTCAATAACATAATCATAATAGAACTCATTTTTTTGACCTATGAGACCAAGAATGTGGTGTAAATACAAGACATTTCTCAATCCCTTTGTAATTTCCAACACCCTTGCAATACAAAGTGTTTTTAAATGTAACATGTAAAAATAAAATTTGATAACATGAGAGTTAGGAATTTAGAGAAAATGATGGGTATAAGCTTTCAGTTTG
The DNA here is from genome assembly GCA_007258455.2 of Sequoia sempervirens. Classification (NCBI taxonomy): domain Eukaryota; kingdom Viridiplantae; phylum Streptophyta; class Pinopsida; order Cupressales; family Cupressaceae; genus Sequoia; species Sequoia sempervirens. The sequence continues at coordinate 79,665 of VDFB02325379.1, forward strand.
TTCTGTAATTTCTTTGAATTGACTAAGAGGGAGATTTCAAATATTGTCAATCATATCAAATAATGAGCACAACAAATAAAAGGGCAATCACATCAAATTGAATGCTCAATCTTTGTCCATTGTTGGAAGTGGCATTCAAGAATGTTAAACTACTATATTTATTGGCGAAGATTGAATTAACAATGGTTATTACTCCCCATTGTTTATTTGATTTAGGTGAGATCACATAGAAATATCTTATGTCCATATGGACAAAATTTATGAAGGTCCGCCATAAAAAATGCTCATTACTGCAAGACCATAATACTTGTCAGTCCTAGAATAGAATTATAACATTTTAGTATTATTTGCAGCAGGAATCCTTATTGATGATTGGGGTGAAAACTCCAATAGAGCTAACATCTGTCCAAATATACTCTTGACATTCCGCTAACTTCTTGTATAGCAGGCATCTTCTTGAGAAGTATACTGTGTTCATTTCATTTCATTCGAAACTAACAGCACCAATCCTGTGATGAGCCAATTAGGACGAGCAAATCCCATGCTTAATTTTCAATTTTCCTGAATCAAATACTTTTTAAACAGAACAAGAAACATGAGTAATTTTGGAATTCAGTACATTCCTGTGAAAGCAAACAGAAGCAATGGCAACTAGTTTGCATTCAAATTTATTTCTCTAAAACATATAGCATTAGATGCAGAGCATTTTGTTCCCATGTCTAAAACTAAAGTTCACCTCGTGTGTGAGATTATTGAGATAAACACATGTTTAAGATAATAAGAAGAAATCAAGATGCTTCTAATAAGAGGCAAATGCCATAATTAAGTAATTTGTGAAAAAGTTTCAAACCTCGGAAATTTGAATGCTCCACTCCAAAACTTATGCTTGACACATAAGGGATTTATTTTCTCCAGTCTTACAATTATCTCAGCAAAGGTAGGCCTCACCAATGGATTCCTGTCCCAGCATTCCTGAATCAACCTGCAAGATTCATAGGCAAAGGTCGCTGTGGTTCTCATACATAGAGAAATAATAATCAATATGTATTTACTTTAAAACAGTGAGGCTGATTTTATGCAAAACAAGTAATAGCAGATGGTGTAAATGGAAAGAAATGCTTGTATCTGTTCTGTAAGATTGGTACGAGAAACTGCTTAAGTTCAGCTGGTTCCTATCCTCTATGAAAACTAACTCAGATGAAAAAGCATTGGCAAAAGACACTAGTGGGATGGTTTTCTAGGATATAAACTCGAGGCTGCTCAAGTTCAGCTCGTTCTTATGCTTTTCTGAACGATTCACTCTAAGAAGAAGCCTTTAGCATTAGAATTTAAAGATGTAATAGAGGGAAAACTACATGAAGTCAATCCAATATTTTTCCTTAGGCTGTTATACCAGGGTCCAATTTCCTTACTATGTTTTCAAGGAAATGCTCCAATGAGAGATTTTCATTCTTCTATTCACAATAACATTTCATAAATAAAATATCCGCTACAGCTCTTTTGAAGATTGGCAAAGAAGATATGAAAAGAAAAATTCGCAAATGAAAATGAGCGCCAGAGATTATCCAGCTATATCGAGTGGTTAATATCATGGGCCTATGCAATTGGTATTTTTTCCTCTAATTTCTGAATGACTTATGGGCTACGGTTTCGGCGGTCTGATTTTGTGCGGAGGAGGCACTGGCCCTCCTCGTTGAGCTTTCTAGTCCTCTCCTAAGGTGGCCCTTTGTTCCCACTGTTTTTCCTCATGTGTGTCTTTTCCTTTTATTTCTGTCATTGTATTTGGATGTGCCTTCCCTCTTTGCGGACATTTTTTGCGGGTGTCCTCGTTGCATTTATTATCTCTCCCCAATTTGCTGTATTCGGCCATTATGAGGGTGACCCTCCTGATGGCTCGGAGAGGGCAACAGATAATTTAGGAAATAATGTCTTACCGGGATGTGGTTGCGGACGAGAAGTGTGAAATCTTGGCTTTTGCACATTTTCTCTCCATTGTTGAGGACGAAAGCGAAGAGGATGGCCGTGAGGGAGGAAGGCAAGTGCCCCCCTGTAGCCCTAAGAAGTTGGTCATCTCACTGAATTCTGAAATGGTAAGTGCATTAAACAATGAAAAAACTAGATTAAAGAATATAACTATTTTTCTGGCGGCGATGGACTGTAATAGGGTTCCTAGTTGCAAATTCTTAGACGTTTGGTTTAAAAGTATTTGGGGAAAGAAAATGGGTATTACAAATTTCATTCTGTAGGATGATTCAAAAGGCCTTTTCCTAGTGTTTTTTAGAGATAATAAAATGCAAGAATTAGTTATTGATAGACAATATTGGAATATCGGAGGTTGTATGTTCCGTGCTTTAAAATGGTTACCAAAAGCTCTAAATGAGGAAATTCTGGCTCTCTCGAGCCCATGATGGTTAACAGTTAAAAATGTCCCTCCTCTGTTGTGTTCCTTTCTTCCTCAAATGCTTTCCCCATTAGGGAAGGTGCTAAGAATCAATGAAACTAGATCCATTCTTCCACATATGGATGCAAGAGCCCTTGTCTCTCTTTCACCCGGAATAGATATTCCTGATGTAATTGACATTAACCTTGATGACTCTTCCTTCTCTCGCAAGATTGAAACCCTTGGGGGTCTTAATGCATGTTTTCTCTGTGGGAAAGTTCACATAAGAAGAAATTGCCCAATCATTTTAAGTAGGTCGAGTTCCAGGAAAAACCCTAACAAGTTGGTTGTTAATAAGAGTGCACCAATGCATGATAAGGGTTCTAACCCTAGACAAGACTGTGACGCCAAGGACTTATCTCTGAATCATGTTGCTTTTGGTGATGTGCCATCTGTCAATGGTATTAGCCGCCCAGTTAGCTCAACCTCTATTGCTAACTTTAACCCAATTTCAATTCCCCCCAATTGCTTGGCTTAAGGATATTTCTGTAAATGGTGGTCCTCCCTCGGGCTCCTATGACATTGTGATTCTAGCTAACTTTGGCCTCTTAGACCTGGACTCTGCCATTTTAGAGACTCTTGTTTTTAACACCCCTAGCGGGCAGAAAACTCTGCTTCCTATCCCCGATAAAATGAATGATATGGATAGAGCTCTGTTACCCTTCTCGAGCTCTAGCAAAAAGAATGCCCAACAACTTGTCATGGACAAGATTAGGCAAACTATTGCCTTAAAGAATAATTGTAATAAAGGAAAAGAAGGTTGTGAAAGCTCTATGATGGGAAAATTTGAATTCAATCGTCATGTGGAGACAGTCCTAAATGAGGATAACAGTAAAACAAGACGCTTCTCTCTCCCCAAGCTTTGATCCCTCCTCGGTGGTCAAGAGCATTACTCAGGAATTTGAATCCAAAAATCAACTTACTAGGAATGTGCAAATTCTAGTGGTTTAACAATCCCATATAATTCTGATTCAGAAATCAAACAAAAAGAATGTTCTAATTCCACAACTAACTTTCATAAGGTGGATGGACATTCTAAGATTCAAGATGGGAATAATGATGGAGGTCTTTTTGTTAGTATAGATAACAATTTGAATAAAAATGCTCTTAAACCTGTTCAAACCAATAGATCTTTGCAGATTCCTAGTAAGTTGATTAGCAATACCAAGGATAACAGTACATTCATGAACTATTTGGATATACCCAATCATATGCAGAACTCTGGTAATATGTTGGTTATAAATGAAGAGCTGCATATAGATGCTAACATTAATTGTTCCAAAGAGGTATCTTTGGAGACTCCTAGCAAGTTGATTAGCAATTCCAGTGATAATAGTTTATATTTGAACTCTTCGAATATACTCAATCATATGCAGAATTCTAGTCATATGTTGGTTCTAAACCATGAGCTGCAAATATATGCTATTAATAACTGTTCCAAAGAGGTTAGTAATAATGCATCTGTGGAAAAAGATGATCAAGGATTCCCCTTAGTCTGTCATACTATAAAATATGGCTTTATGGTAGAGAACAATGTTGGTTCCCTTGAAGGAACTACTGGGGTTGAATGTAACAAGGAAGTTTAAGAAAAGGAACTACTCCCTAGGTTGGCCTCTCCCTCCACACCAGATCGGGCTGCCAAGGACAAAATCATTCCTTTTGGTTTTGGCAAGTTTACTATTTCCAATCACAAAAGAAAAAAGAGGACTAAGGATGTTTACTCACGGAATGAATTCCAACATACACAAGTAAACGGGAATAACTTATAGAACATAACACCATACTAGACTATAGTGCACAAAATAACCATACTTGTCTTTATTGATAAAATATATGCCAATACAATCATAACATGAACAATCATAGCAACAATACCAATTGACTACATGACTCCGAATACATATAGTGCACCGACGGTGGTTGAAGGACCAACTGTTGCGTCCCTTCATTACACTAATTTTTCCAACAGGAACTAATTCCCGAAACCACTAACATGACAACATGACAAGTACATACACAACCATTACATGAAATATTAAACTAACTAAAGTCTTATTTATTACCCACGGCCGACTAAGTACACTTTCGGCCGGCTACATCACTCCCCCCAACAAAGTAGTCTTCTAGATGACTGAAAATAAAAAAATGGAGTACAGAAAGGGAATTAAGAGGGAGGGTGAGAGTGTGCCCTTGGATGTATGAACGAGGATGGAGTCGTAGTCGACTGTTGCTACTGGAGGCATTGGATCTTTTGGGTGGCTGCCTTCTGTCGCTCCCGTGCTAACTTCACCATATTCACTGCCTCGACGAGTTTGGCTTGTGTTGCTACCAATTCCTCCCTCATGCTCGCCAAGTCTTTGTCTTTTCCAACCAATTGATTCTCCCTCTCCCCTGCCAAATGTCATGCCTCCTCTAGTTGTGTGTCCCTCTCAGCCAACTGCCTATCTTTCTCACTTAGCACCTCATTGTTCACTGCCAACATTCGTGCCTGCTCTACCATCACCTAAGCCAGCTGCTCCTATGACTTGCAAATCGGCTTCGCTAGCTCTATAGAACTCTTGGTTGCCTGTCCTAGAGCCCTATCTTGTGTATTTGTGGCCTTGTCTATGAGGAGTGTCAGTTGGTGCTGCCATAAAAACATGTCTCGGTAGCATTGCTCCATGCCATGGAGTGTTTTTAGGATCCTTCCATGCCTTCTTGCTGCCGTTGGTTGGCTTGGCTACCAAGTAGCCATCATCTCAGCCATCACCTCGGGTGTCGGCAAGCTCAGCCAACCCCTCGATGTGAAACATCAGAAGAACTCTCCTTCACACCCCTGCTGCATAAACGCAATAATGCGCTCGGCCTCTTGCACTACCAAGGGATCCAACCCAATAATGAGTTGCTCGCCAACCTCTCCAACTTCCTGTAGGAAACGGCCCATCGCGCTCAGCTCAGTGATGTACCTATGGAGGGTGTCGAGAGGGTCGTGAGGGTCAGACAATGTCATCCATACGGGCCCCGCCGACTCATCCTAGCTAGAGGTTGCCTTCACTGGTTGTGTTTGTCTCAACCGCCTTGGTCGTGAGGGTGAAGGGGCTGCATGACTTGACTGTGGAGTTGTCCATGCGATTGACTGTGTTACCAAATGGTAGTGTTGTGGCGGTGACTGTCAGACAAGTACAACCCGGCCAAACGAAATACCCTCTCGATTCCCACTTGGTCGTGTGCTTGGCTGAGTGATCAATGGTGGCAGTGTGCTTGGAAGCAACTGCTGTGTACTCTAGTGTGCGATTGCTGGTTGCAGCTGCACACTTGGTTCTGGCTGGACACTCTCTTGAGTGGTTGGCTATGTGGTCTCTTGGATGGAGATATGCGATGACTCCTTGGCATTCCCTAGCGATGGTGAAGGAGTCTATGCTTGTGCACCCATCCCATCAAGCCAAGCATCTAATGCATCGTCATCCTCCTCTCCTTCACCCGTGGCCACTGTTGTCGGTTTGGACGCTATAGTGGTCCCTTATGCTGCTGGCGAAGGGACTATAGGAATCGCCTGCTGGGGCACATTTGGTGGGTCGACAATGAGTGCTGCCACCTCCTGCAACCCGACCTCTCCAGCCACTGAAACTTCATGTGCTCATCTCATCATCCTCATTAGATGACACCTCAATAGCCGCCTCCTCTGTGCTCAATGTGTCGCCATCCCCACTCTGCTCTTCATATTGCTCATCATCATGCTCCTCTCCACTCGACTTCAGTGGTGAACTATCTATCTGGCGTCTCCTCTTGACTGACAGTACTAACTGCTGCATCTCACCTCCTGTGCTCTGCATGCCGAGGTTGGCCCAATAGAATATGGTGGGCCATTCGTCTTTAATCTCCTCGAGCAGTTGTAGTCGGCCCCAGTGACTAGCAGGCACCTACCGATGAATTGAATCTAGCAACAGCCTTATGGCATGCTGCGTCATGTAGAAGGCTTTGTTTCGAACACACATGAAGTCCCTCATACATTTTGAGAGCCTGGTTGCCCAGTTATACATGATTCCAGTAGATAGTCCAATCATCAACTCGATCATCCAGACTGCAATGTCGGATGCTTTGCTAGCACCGTGAGTCTGCTCTTAATCAATTCCAGCACACACTTCCACTCAGTGTTGCCGAGGAAGTTCTTCCATGACCCCCTATTGCTGGCACCCCAAATGCTATCTCTGTCTTGCTGTGTCAGGTTAGACTTGCAAACTCTTGCTACAAGGGCCTCCTTTTGCTTTGTCAATTTGCTAGGCGTCTTTGTAGGCACAAGTCCTCAAGAAGGAATCCCAAAAACCCTCATGAACTTTGGGGTGCCATACCATACTGTGATTTCATAGCCTCTGTAATTGATTATTGATTTATGGCCGTGCCTATCATAGCTGATTATCAACTGGCGCAAATAGGGCTCAAACTCTCTGGCATTAAAAAATGGTAGGTATGCTACCTTGTCTACTTGTGCTCATTCTAGGGCCTTCTTAAGTATGTGCGAATTTGGCGCTGAGAGCCACCATGAGCGACACTCTATGCCACTGAGACTCTCCCATGTGATGGTCTCAGGTGTGACTACGTCATCACTTCCTCTTGCCATGGCTGTGTTTCCTACAATTTTTTGCTGAATGATCTACAGCTTCTTTCCTTTGCTGCTATTGGATGCCATCTTCCTCTCTTGGCGATATTTATTCTCGTGATAACACCAATGTGGTTCGGGCTCACAACACTTGCCCTCCAAGTTTGAATTGTTTGTGCTAAATACTGAGTGCTCACAATTACAATAATTGTCTTCTCTTACTCTCCTTGGTAGTGCGTCCTCCTTCCTGACTGGCTTTGGCGATCTGATTTTTTCTTTTCCCTTGTTCTGTACGGCTTTTATACTGCTCTTGGTTATACTTCTCTTGATTAATCCTACGACCTTTTTAACCCTCCAAAATGTACGACCGATTTCTTTTTCACACCACTAGCTCCCATGATCTATACGGATCTTTTACTCCTCTGAAGTCATACCCCCTGAAGTCGTATGTACTTTTGAACTTTGGAATTTCGTACAGACTTCTTCAAATTGGAATTTCAAACAACCTTCTTCAATTTAAAATTTTGTACAGCCTTCTCTTTTCCAAAAACTCGTACAGAGTCTTCTCGTACGAATTTCTCCTCTTCAAAAACTCGTACAACCCTCTTGATTCGTGCGATCAAGTTTTTGTTTCCTCGTACGACCTTGATTCGTACGACTCTTGTCACTTGTGAAATCGTACAGCTTTGGTGACTTCTCCAATCCGTACAACAATCTCTTCACGTCATACGTTCAACTTTCTTTTATTCTGTACAGTCTCTGAACTCTAACGACTAAATGAAGTTTCTCCTTGTCTCTTTTTGTCTAATGAACCCTTGTGCTTTTTTCCGCCGCTTATTTTCTCTCGTACGACTTCCTTATGTCGTACAACATACAAATATACTCTGAGTCTTTTCGCCTAACTTCCTTTTCCTTTGCCAATTTATTGAATGGTCGTACGATTTCTCCATTGAGTAATATGCAAACTTTGGTACTTTTGATATTCACCCTTTTATTGAATTTTTAATGTTTTTGCCTCCGTCTCTTTTCTTTTTTTCTAATTTTTCAATTTTTTGTTTTCCTTTGTCTTTCTTTTCTCTCTCCTCTTTGTCTCCTTTTTCTCTCTTCTTGGTCTCTTTTTTTTCTCTCCTCTTCTTCGTCTCTTTTTTCTCTCGTCATTTTTTCTTTTCACACCTCTACTTTCCTCGCCTTTCCGAACTTTCAACTCCGAAGCGTAGTGCCATTTACAGGTGTATGGAGGCCTCTTATAACACTTCCTCACAACACGTACCCATGAATTTTAAATCAAACCACTTGTCTACTAATAGGGCAGGACCTATGCCTTTAAAACTGATGTTAGTGTTTCAATTAGCACCTCTAAAGTGCTTATTGGAAATGGTAACAGTTTTCTGGCACCCACCATGGGGCAACAAGGCGCAAAAACTTCAAGAAAAAGCTAAGACTTTTTATGTCACGAGAATGACTATCTGGCATCCTTGGGCCTCAATAGAACAACTTGATCTTGCTCCAGCAACTCTCCAACCGGATCTTACATACATTGAAGGAGAGCAAACATACATCATCAACAGCTTGCGTATCTTCATCTTTGAAAAGAATACATCACTTGCTCAATGGAGAGCCGTAGCCATTACTCTAGATGAGGAAGAAAGGCTGATCTTGTGGCCAAGAGGCCAGTACTACCACCTCCTGTGTGGCAGTAAGCATCCTGGCTCACCGAGTATATACGAGGAGGACCAATCCTCTTTTTCAAGAAGACGTTGCAAAAACATCCGACATAGAGCAGATCTATCAAGAGGTTCAAGAGCACTTTCTAGAAGAACCGCAGCAAGAACCTCCTACTCAAGCAATGGCTGACAACGTTAACATCAATAATGACAATGGCCGTAATAATGGTAACAACGGCAATGGCAATGGCAACAACGACAATGGACACGATCTTTTCAGCAATGGCCGAAATCATAGAAATGTAAGACGTCCTACCCCATTGCCATGGGGCAACGACATAGGTTCATTGGCCCTACAAGGTCACCATGAACTTCCCAAGGGATCACAGAAGCACTTCCCAAGATTCTACAGCGATGGGGCTTGACACCCCGACAAGCATCTTTCAGCGTTCACAGCGGCTTGTTCCGTTCTGTCCATACCACATGAAGATATCGCCATTCGACTCTTTGTCGAAACTCTTGAGGCGAATGCTGCCGACTAGTTCAATCACTTACAACCTAGTATCATCACATGTTGGGAAGACATGAGTGAAAAGTTCTTGGCGAGATTCAAGCCTGCCGAAGATAGCCACTAGCTATTTGCTCGGTTATCTAACTCTAAGATGGAGTCCAACGAACTGATGAGAGAGTTCGTAGCGAGGTTTAATCGCCTCGTTACATGTCTTTCTCACACTCTCAATCCATCAGACGAGATTCTGATGAGCAGTTTCATCAACGCCCTTCCCTCAAAGATAGCCTTTTTCATAAAAGGCGGTCATGAAGAAGACTTGATAGTCGCACAAGAGAAGGGTATCGAGCTCGAGGATCACATGATCACTACGGGAAAGATGAAGGACGATGCTATCAGACCGCTAGTCCAGGCATTAGCAGATCCACTGCTACAAAAGGTAGCAAATGAGGTGACAATTCTCAAGAGACAGTCACCCAACCAAGGGTAGCAAACACTGCCCACACCACCGCCGTATCAACAACTGTACCAGCCTCACCAGCAGTACCAACCTCAACAGCCATATCAGTCGAAGAGAAATAATTTCCAATCTTTCAACAACTTCAAGCCTAAGTTTTCAGGACCTCCACCAAGACAAGCAGAGACTGAAAAATCAAATGTGTTGTTGTTTTCACGACTCAGACGAACACACTGGATCCACATGCCCTGAGAATCAAAGAATGAATCAGATCATGGGATATGTCGGAGATGCAGCTCCAATCTCAAATTCAGTACCTTCAAATGCAAACATTGCCCCACCAATGGACAACTTCGATGGCGACTCCGCAATGGGATACTTTCATAGAAAACTCGTAAATCAAGAAGACTACTGTCACTACTCTCTCGCTGTTAACCATGAGAACCTTTTGACACCTGTGTTCACACGTGCCCAACACTTTAAAGCACAAAAAGAAGAAGAGGATAGACAAAAATCCAACAAAAAGGGAAAAGAAGCTCCACTTCTAATCCTAAGTATACACATGAGTTCGTCACACCAAACACTTAGGATCTGCATTCAACAAATTTTGACATTGTGACATCTATGATGAAGACAAAGGTATAGATATCACAGGTGGAGTATCTCCAGGATCATCCCGATCAACTAGATCGGATTCTCAAGGTAGTACAGAAGTCGGCTTTCATACAAACCACGTTGCTGGAATCTTCCGTACCAGTGGGAGAAAATCCTAAGCCCTTCTACATATCTTTGTATATGGGAGGGTACAAACTCAGCAACTGCATAATCGACTCAGGGGCATCAGACAACGTCATGCCTTTATAAATCATGAACTCTTTGGGGCTATCATGTACGAAAACACACAAGTGTTATTCAGTTGAATCAAAACCTGTGCCATTGGTAGGCCAATTGAAGGATGCTCAAGTAAGATTGGCGTCCTTCCCGGAGAAGATCATGATGACCATTCTCATAGTTGACATTCCAATCAGTTATGGAATGCTCCTGAGCAGAAGCTTCTGCAAGGATCTTGGAGGCGAGATTCAACTAGATTGGTCGTACGCAACAAGCCCATTGAAGAAAGGTAGCTTCAAGTTGGAACCAGAGGCTAAGTCGAGATTCACGGTGGTGAAATCTCAAGACCCTCAAGCACAAGTGCTACATTAGAGTACGGGTCCCAACACATATGCCATGCTGTAAGAAGTAACCAAAGAAGAAAAAGAATTTGCACTCTCCACACAGACATTAAATGAAGATTCAAGAATGTGGACAATGCAATTCGACGGCAGTTGCTCAACAGCAGGCTCGGGAGTGGGAGTTGTCATTACCTCTCCCGAAGGTACCTTATTACCCATTTGCTTATCGCTTGTAGTTCGATAACAAGAACAACACTGCAGAATACGAGGCGCTCATACTAGGCCTCAAAAATGCAAGGGATATGGGCATAAGATTCCTTCAAGTTGAAGGTGACTCAGAGCTAATCGTCCAACAGGTCAAAGAAAGATAAGTAAGGAAAAGTCGCCTTCTGTCCTATCGACAAAGGGTGTGGAATGCGATCGACTGGTTCGAAGCATTCAACATCAGGTACATACCACGCGAGCAAAATAGCAGAGCAGATGCCCTTGTGGTATCGGCAGCTCTTTTCATGCCTCATTCTGACTTCCGTCAGAATGCCTTCCCTATCGAGCTCATCTACAAGCTAGCTGTCCCCGACAACTACGACAATTGGCAAATCTTTGATGATGATGATGACATCAAGGAGTTCCTCTACATGGGGGACAATTACCAAGAATTATTCTTTGAAGGTAGTGCTTCTCCTTTCAAAGAATCCATAGCAGAAGATTTCGAAGCCATAGAATCCGACATCATCCAACTAAGAGGCAACAATATCCCCAAGGGTTTAGTATCCTTGGAGGATATTTTTGATAGACACAACAGACATGTTTAGGATCAAAGGAATTCTAGCAACAAGACATCAGCTAATTACCAACAAGTCAACATTAGTATGAAAGATAAGCCTCGGCTTGTCAACTTAGGCAAATGTTGCACTACAAAGGAAAGCAACAGCTTCATCTACCTATTCAAGCAATATCGAGACGTCTTTGCATGGTCCTATGAAGATCTGAAAGCATTCAAGCCAAAGGAATTGTCTCATACAATTCCACTTAAGTCTAATGTCAAGCCTTTCAAGCAGAAGTAGAGACATTACAACCCGCGTGTCCAAGACACAATCTACGCGGAGGTTAAAAAGATGGTGGATGCCAAAATCATATTTCCAATCCACTATTCTACCTAGGTGTCAAGCATAGTTCCTGTGTGCAAAAAGAATGGAGAAATCCAGATCTGTGTAGATTTCAGGAACCTAAATCAGTCGTCGCTAAAGGATAACTATCCTTTGCCTATGTTGTACCCCAAAATTAAAATTTTTGTTACACTTAGACATTTTGAAGAAATGAGTAAAAGTCTTGTTAAATTTGTCAAAAAAGGTCAAAATTTGGGTGTGCATGTCTTGCATGAGGGGTTAAAATGTAAAATTTCCAAAGTCTGATGATCTGGGTCCGCTCAGAGCGACCTAATCTACAAAACCCAGATCTCAATTTTTCATCCCTACTTTTGAGGAAAACTGCTATTTTTAAAAATTTCCTAAAAATAGTAACTTTTTCTGGTTTTCTTTTGAAACGGATACTGGCAAAAGTTTCTAAAAATAGAAAGTTTGTCCGATAGGGTCCAGACTAATTTTGATTGGCTCAAAATACTTCCATATCAGGTTGGTGCAGTCAGAATATCAAAACAATCAATTTTGCCCTAGTGGATCTATTCTGCTTTTCCAGAAGCATATCAAGAGCTCTTAGGTCATCAATGGAGGTCAGTCAACTGCCAAGCATCAAATTCAACACTCAAAGCTCTGAACAGAAGGTGAGTCGGTGAGCAAGCACGAAGAATGAGGAAAGAAGGTGAAAACTGTGAAAAATATTCTAACACTGCTTGTTATGGGCGCCCATCTTTTTAGGGCATAAGCCTCCAAGCAAAGTTGCTCAGTTTTCTTCTAGCTCTGCAACGAATCCAACGGTGTAGTCATCGGATCATCCAGTCGTCCAAGATTCGAGATCAAACAGGGAGGATCCAAACAGAAGTCAAAATGAAAAAAAATGAAAATCACCAAAATTTGACTAAGTCTGGGAACTTTGGGCGCCCCAGGTGCCCAGGGGTGCCCAACTTTTTAAGGGTCCTAATCCAGCAGTTAGGGTTTGCTAAAGTGCTCAATCTCTCCGGAATTCAATCTGCTTCGCAACGAATATCTTTGTCAGGTCATCCAACTGGCCAATATCTGGCAAATCCAGATCAAAGTTGAAGGTATAAGATGAAGATTCAAAGTTTGAAGATGAAATCAAATGAAAATATTCTAAATTTGAACAAGTTGGGCGCCCCTAGAGAGAAAGGGTGCCCAAGCTTTTGAAGCTTCAAATCTAACTTTTTGGCGAAGTAACTTCCAGGAGACCCCTCTTGATTTCTCCTCAGCTTCGTAATGAGCCCAGCCGTCAATCAATCCGAGCTCCGGAACACCAGATCAGGCAGGATCATCTGTAGAAGAGAGTTGATGAAGAAATGCTGAAAATGGCTAAGTCTGGTTAAGATGGGCGCCCCTGGAGAGAAAGGGCGCCCACACTTTTGAGCTCTGAAATGATTGAATTCGCAAATGCAGCCTCCAAGATCACTTCGTCGGAATCACCCAAGCTAACCAGTGAACCTGACAGTCAGTCGATCTAATCAGCGTAGCTCCCGAAATCAATATTTCATCAGAAGATCAAAGGGAAATGAAGAAATTGAAAATCATGAAAAAATGGCTAACGCTGTGAAAGTTTAGAGCCCCTAGAGGAAATAGGCTCCCATGAATTTGAAGGTCAAAACGAAGTTTTCCGTCAGAGGCGCCTCTAGAACAATCTTCTCATAATCAGTCAGGCTACGCGATGAATCATCCAGCTCGTTCATCAGATCAATCTGGAAGCCGGAGATCGAGGTTAAAGTAGGGGGTCAAAATTGTGAAAAAGTTGGAAAACTCAAAAAATGGCTAACTCTGAAGCAAATGGGCGCCCCTAGCCAAGAAGGGCGCCCAACTTTCAATGCCTTAGCGAAATTTGGAAAATTTTCAAAAGATTCAAAATGGCAAGAGGAAGAGGATGTCCAAGTTCATCGAACCTGCTGATTTTAGGGTTTTTGAAGATAAAAACAAAGAAAGCAAACCTATTTCAAACCCTAAGTAGATTTAACAACTCTCTTCAATGTAATTTTCATTATTTTTGCAGGTAGCATTCAAAGGAGAAAGTTGGAGCAGCAAGTTTGAAGTAATATTTCAAGATTCAAGAACTCAAGTTTGCTGATTCTTTATTAAATTTTTCAGACCAGCAACATATGGCATTGCTTTTTCAAGTTTTTTCATCTAGAAGATCAAATTTTTCAAGGAGGCCAAGATTTTCAAATTTTCAGCCATCTGGGTCTTATTTTCTCATTCTTCTGAAGAAATTTTCAAGAAATTCATCAAGTTGTAGCAGCTGCTTTTTATTTGCATGTCAGTGAAATCCTCAGTGCATTCAATTTTTAATCATCTAGGTCCTCTCAGATCAGTCTTCTGAAAAAAAACCATATCACAGCTTTTTTCAAACAAATTTCAAATTCTAGGGTTGGCTGCTTTTTCGATCAGCCATCAGTGTTTTTCAAATCTGATCAACTGGGTCCATTTCTAATTGTATTCTGAACAAAACCCAGGTGCCAGCTTTTTTCGTGAAAAATTGAAGAAATTAGGGATTGCTGCCTTTTCAGTCTAAAATCAAAATTTTCAAAAACGGACGATCTGGGTTGTCTTGCAACGAAATTCTGAGCAAAACCCATATCTCAGAAAAAATTTCAAAAATTTGTCCGTTGGAAGAAGAAAAATCAGCATTCTAAAAATAGTAAGTTGCTCGAAACTTGTCTGAACCTAGGCGAGTTTACGGTCATTCTTCAAGGTTTTCGAAATGGAGTACACTCCCAATGATTTCAAGACCAAATCAGCTCTCTACCATGATTTCATCAAAATAGTTGAGACGGACTTGCATCACATCAAGCCGGTGTTTGATCTACATGCTTTGGAGAGCATAGGCAACACTTCAATCAGAAACTTGGGACACTCTAGACTCCTCGCAGCAGCGTCTATTCCTATATCAGTTCAGAGCCTCGAGTTTGTAATCGCTTGCATCAAGCATTACAATCCGGCTACAAGGGAGATTCAATCAGTTGATGGCAGATTGATTTGCAGTTTGAAACCTGACATGATTGAGAAATGCTTTTCCATTCCCCCTTGGCCTAAAAGTGTGACTATCTCAAAGGGTGAATGTGAAAGGATGTGGGAAATACATAAGGACAAGCATAATAAGAAGATTGCACAAAGGTGGATGAAGGAAAACATAAGACTCTGCCATTCAATTGGTGGCAGAATGAGTCACCTTGCCATGATGTCAGCAAGATTTGAAAAAGCGGCCAATGAGGTCGAAGATTTCCTGAGATCAATTGCAAATGGAGAAGATATCTTGGAAAAATGCAACTTTGCTATTCATGGGATAGATGCACCAAATCGGGACACAGTTTTCTGCTTTTTAGCGGATGTGATTGAGATTTGAAATGGCTTTCATCTAGAAGCTTTCTTTTCACTTTCTTTCTATTCTTGGAGCAATTCTTATCCATTCTTTGAAGAGAAAGAAGATAAATGTAATAGTTGGCGTTTCCCGCTTTTTCTGCTTTCTTAGGTGTTAGATGTTATCTTCTTTCTAGATTTAGAAATAAAGTTTGCTTGCTGAGCAAGCCCTAGATTGTGAAAGCAAGGAGATTTTAGGGTTTCCTACTCCTCTTCTTGCCTATAAATAAGAGCCTTTGCTCATTAGTTTTCTTTAACCATGCTAGTGATAACAAATCACTGAGCCTAAGTGCCTTCTATTTGTTATTCAGTGTTGTTCAATTGTTTTATGATAGTGAATTGTTGAGTCTCTTTTAGCCAATAAGTAGTTATTGTAATTGTTGTTCCTATTGTGTAAGAACAAGTTTTGCAAGCCTCTTTAGCTGCAAGCTCTTGTTCCAAGCATGTGTTTAGTTATTTTTGTTCCAAAAGTTTGAGAAATAAAATCATGAGCCTCCTTTGCCTTGGTATAACGTCTTAGATTTCTGTTATTTGTGTTATGCTTTTGTAATCTTAATTTCAACTTACATTGAAGTGTGTAGATGTATGTTGAGAAAGAGTTTATTGGAGCACTTTGTCAGAGAATCAACCTTGTTCATTTCAAATTTCTCTTGCTCTGCGTATTACTTGAAAAGTTAGAAACGTCTTTAGCTTAAGTTAGTTGTAGTTGAAGTTCTTAAATTAGAAAATCTCAGCTGCGGCGTTTGTGTTTAATAAACCTTGTGCTCTAGCTGATCAAAAAGATAGGCAACTTAGTTTTCAGTTTACTTTCTTTCAACACCATCAGCAAAAGGGAGCTTCCCCTCCTAATTTGAAGAGCAGTTTTACTGTGCATAGCTGTCCGTTTCAAATACGCATTCCAGAGGTGCGAATTTAAACGCCAACAACCTATCATGGAGCATACATTGCAAACAGTAACCGGTTCGGAGATGCTATCATTACTTGACGGTTTTTCCAGATATAACCAGATTGCAGTGGCCGAAGAAGATCAACTCAAAACGGCGTTCACCACTCCTTGGGGAACGTTCGCCTATAAGAGGATGCCTTTCGGCCTCATCAACGCCGGTGCTACTTTTCAGCGAGCTATGGACTTGGCGTTTGGCGACTTAAAAGATAAACTGATAGTAGTCTATCTTGATGACCTCACCGCATTCTCAAAGAAGTGGCAAGATCATTTTCAGCACTTAGTGAAAGTGTTTGAGAGGTGCAAGTACCACCACATATCATTGAATCCGTAGAAGTCTATCTTCACGGTGACAGAAGGCAAATTGCTAGGCCACATCGTCTCCAAGGAAGGGACTCGGATAGACCCTAATCGGGTTGATGCAATCAAGGACCTGACTCTCCCTACAAATAAAATTGGGGTACACTCCTTCGGCAAAGTTAACTTTATACAGAGATTTGTACCCGACTTCTCGGAGCTGACCAAAGACATCTCAGCAATGATGAAGAAGACGACCGCCTTCAAATGGACCGAAGAAAGAAGGCGTTCGAGAAAATAAAGGAGGCCATCAATAAAGCACTAGTGTTGGTTCGACAAGATTTCAATAAAGAGTTCATTCTTTATTGTTACGCGTTGGAACATACTCTTTCCGCCATACTGACCCAAAAGTCGAATGAAGAGACTAAGTCACCAATCGCTTTCATGAGCAGCAACTTCAAAGATAGCGAGTCTTGGTATTCCTAGATAGAGAAAAACGCATATGCAGTTGTGAGAGCTATCAAGAATTTCAGGTTCTACATCCTAAACTCTCACACCACTATATATGTTACAGACCCCGCAGTCAAGAGTGTCATTACACAACAGGAGATGGGCACCAAAAGAGGCAACTGGATCGCAAGAGTCTAGGAATACGACTTGGATATTAAGCCTACCAAGCTCATTCCTGGGAGAGGTCTATGTCAACTCATGGCAGAAGATGGTGCTCTAAAGCACCAAGCTGTCGATGGCGTCCCAAAAACGGAAATGGAAGACCTCCCAATGGTCTTACTAGTTGACTAAAGCACCAAGCTGTCGATGGCGTCCCAGAAACGGAAATGGAAGAAAACCTCCCAATGGTCTTACTAGTTGAATCTGCTCAAGAATGGTACACAGAATTGTGGTACTTTCTAACCTACGGGGAATGCCCAACACACTTGGGTAAGTAGCAGAGAACTTTGAAACTACAAGCACAAAGCTATGTGCTTAGAGGAAATGTTCTATATAAGCATGGGCTTGATGGAATGTTTCTACTATGCGTCAGTAAGGACCAAAAACGGTGGTTGTTGGAAGCATTTCATAACCAAGCATGCGGTGGCCACTTCTCGTCAAGGGTTACTGCATTCAAAATCCTATGGGCATTGTTCTTTTGGCCAACTTTGTTCCGCGACTCATATGACTGGGTGCACAGATGCACATTGTGTCAACAATTTGTTGGCGAACTCAAGCTGTCAGCCTTTCCACTAAGGCAGGTGGTCATAGATGCTCCATTCTAGCAATGGGCCATAGACTTTGTAGGCCCCATCAATCCACATTCCAGCAAGGGTCATGTCTATGTCCTTACGACAATAGACTATTTCACTAAATGGGTTGAGGCAATCCCTACAAAGCAAGCTACTTTTGAAGTAGTGCGTAACTTCCTCAAGGAGAACATCATTACACACTTCAGAGTACGAAGAAAGATCGTGACTGACAACGCTACAAGCTTCTTGTCAGAGGAGTTAGTAGAATTCTATTTTGACTATAACATCACATTGTCCCACTCTTCAGATTACTATCCACAAGGCAACGAACAAACCAAGTCATCTAATAAGAACATCGTCACGATCGTGCGCAAGATGGTTGATTCCAATCAACGAGCTTGGCACCTAAAGTTGTATGACGCTCTTTGGGCTGATAGGATCACACCAAAGAGAGCTATTGGCACTTCACTCTTCACGATCCTATATGGCACAAAAGATGTGTTACCCATCACTCTAGAGTTGTCCGCTTTGCAGCTGGCATCCGCAATAGAAGATGAGGAATTCAAAGATCCCATTGAGAAACGTATCTTGTGCCTAATGAAACTTCAAGAGGAGAGGGTGGAGATAGTTGATAAGATCACTCAGCACCAAGAGCGAGTGAAGAAGATCTTCGACAAGAAGGCTCGGCAACGATACTTTGAGATTGGAGACAGAGTCCTGTTATGGGACAAGAGACACGAACCAAAGGGAATGCACGGTAAATTTAACTCCCTTTGGCTGGGGCCGTTCCTGATCCATGATATTGCAGGAGAGAATTCCTACATTCTCACATTCAAATGGAAGGCTCTTTCCACTGCCCTACAGCGGGCAGTACTTGAAGCATTTCATCCCTTCGGGAATGGGGTGAGTACTATTGTAAATATTTTTATTTGCTTTAACGTTATGTTATGTGTTTCCCCGTTCAGTAAAACTATCGTCGTGTTTTAGGTGATTTCTTAAGTAGTCTTGTTGTAGGTGAATAAATTGGTGAGACCAATAAAATAGATGAACTCTAATTTTTAGGTGTGTTTGGAAATAAATTCCTGACTCTGTTACCTAACTGATAAGATATACTGGTCTATGAAACTAGAGATTCTCGGTTCTCCTATGCCATAGGTATCCAACATGGTCACCAAATAGAGCCTAATGTTGTACCCAAAATAATTTTTTGGCATTCTGCTTAAATTGAGCTAAATCATGTAAAAATGTCGTCAAAAGTCTGTTTTAGGTCAAAGCAAACATAAAGTCTTTGTGGGTTTCTGTCAAGGAACATATGTGCAAATTTTCGAAAAATTGAAAATTAGGGCTTCATACCCCTATTTTTAGGGAAACCCCTCAAAATAGGACCTTCCCGAAAATGATTGAAAATAATTTTGATAGGATTAATCAACTTCACGATCACATTGGTCAAGTCAGAATCATCAAAAAACATGTTTTACTCTGGTGGGTCTATTTCTGTTTTTTAGGAACAAAGTTAGGAGCTCCGCAGCCATTAATGGCAGATTGGCTAGTACCAGAGGCTGAAAGCTAAGCTCCAAAAGCTTCAACGACGCAACCATGGCGGAAAATGATTAAAAAGATGTTGTTTGACGAAGGAGATTCTAGACACCGAAAAAGGCCAAAATTTGGCTAACTCTGGAAATGCTACCAAGGAGAAGTCAGTTCAAAATGCTCAAAAGCACCTTTATTGAAGAGGGGCGCCCTTGAATGTTAGGGGCCAAATGCAGTCACTTGATTCCTCCGTTACAGTCATCCTCTGTGTTTTCCTGCTAGCTCAACAACGAAACATTCGACAAAATCATCTGATAAAGTGATCACCGACAAATGTCAACAGAAGGTGAAGACACTGTTATAAAGAACATCCAAAAACAACGACTTAGCATGGAGAAGGCGCCCTTGCTAAAGAAAGGCGCCCTTGAATGGGGTATTGAAGAAAGGCGCCCTTCAATGGGGTGATGAAGATGCCACCTGTTGAGAAATGTTGTCTTCGTGAATTCTATCTAGCTCCAATCTAGTTTCACAATGAATCCATCAGCAAACCTGCGAAATGAGTCAAACAACTGTAGTGATTGATCAACTAAGGAAGTAATCAAACGAAAAATGCTAGAAAAGCGAGAACGAAAGAACAATGGAAAATGTGCCAAGTATCATGAAAAAGGCGCCCTTGCTAAAGAAAGGCGCCCTATTTTTTTGGGCACTCAGATGCTGTCAAATGGTTGAAGGACCCTCAAGATGATCTTCTCCGTTTGGATCAACCTCGACAACAAAACCGTCAGTGAAGGATTCCGACAAAGCAATCATCTGATGACGGAGATCAAAAACTTCAAAATCATTGGTCAAGAAGTCAAAAGCGCCCCTACTGAAGAAAGGGACCCTTGCTTCTTGAGACCTAAAACTGACTTTCAGGAGCTAACACACCAGCTATCCTTTTCAGGACTGAGCTGGTCACCTGATGAATCGTCAAGCAAGATTGTCCAACTCGTCAGTCAACGGGGATATTAAATCAGAGCACAAAAGGTCTAAATGGAGAAGTTGAAGAACACACATTATAAATTGACTAAGGTAAGTGCAAAAGCACCCTTACTGAAGAAAGGCGCCCAATCTTATGGAGCCTCAAACTCAATTTTCCGGCTTAGCATATCCCAGGCACATCTCTTTAGCATGGATCTAGCTCAACAGTGAATCTATCAGCAGTTGCTCAGGATCAACTGATCAATCTAGAACGAGGATCAAACAAAGGTCATTCAACATGGAAAAATGATGAAAAAGCACTCAAACTCAAAATGGATGCCTAAAAAGGTCAAAGGCAAGTTTGTTGACTTCAGTTAAGATATTTTGGAGGCAAACTTGGCCAAACCATCCCACGATCAGTGGAAATCAACCTTTTGAGCTTCAGATCAAGCCAAATCAGGCTTAGATCATGAGTTAGGCGCCCAAACTTCAAGGATTCAGGCTTGAGTCTATATAAAGCAAATTTAGGCGTCCCTCTTCATTATTTCTTTTGCAAGTAGAAGATCAAAACAGCAAAAAAGCTCTCAAGGACGTCCTTTTAAGATTTGGCAAGGGTTTTTTACAGTTCTTCAATATTTTTTGAAGATCAGAGGCAAAGGAAGATTTCTTATCAGAAGTTGGATTCAGAGACAGATTTTCTCAGGGAGACAGCTAAAAACTTCCAATCCACCTCTTGTCTACTTCCTCTTTTCTTGTCTTAGGTTTTCTTGCATGTCACACAAATCAACAGGCTAAGATCTGACCAACTGGGCAGAATCAGAATAATTTTCCAGTGAAACCCATCTCATCAAATTTTCTAAAAACAACAAACTTGCTGCCCCTATTTTTGGGGGTTTTTCTGAAAAAGTTTCAAAATCAAAATTCTAAGGAACTGGGTTTGTTCAGCATTGAAGCACGAACAGAACCCATGTGCCAGATTTTTTCCAGAAAAATACTTCTCGGTAGGCGCTATTTTTAGGGGTTTTCGAAAATTGTCAGAACAGGGTCATGTGTGTAGTCAATCTTTAAGTTTTTTAGGATGTAGTACTCTCAGGTGAATACAAAACCAAGACGGCCTTGTACGATGATTTCCTAAAAATGACTGACACAGACTTGCATCAAGTGAACCCAATGGTTGATCCAGAAGACTTGGAGGGCATGAACTAGATCACATTGCAGAACATAGAGGAATCTGGGTTGCTTGAAGCTGCATCCATCTCCATCACATTACAGAGTGTGGAGCTTGTAATCACTTGCATTAAGCATTACAATCCTACCACAAGAAAAATCAGATCAGTAGATGGTAAGGTAATCTACAGTTTGAAACCCAAGGACATTGAAAAATGTTTTGATATTCCATCATGCCCTACCAACGTAGTCATATCAGTGACAGAATGCAACAGAGCATTCGAGGCAGCCAAGAATAAATGTCAAGGAATAATGGCAGAAAAATGGCTGAAAGTGAAAAAGGCTAGCTTGCCTAAGTTGGTTGGACGAGGAGAATTCAGAGATGAGTATGCAATGTTGATCACTCTACTCAACAACATCATTGGACAGGAGGGCAATCAGTTTCAGTCGTGGATGTATTATATCATTGCCAAGATTATCAGCAAGAGGGAACATTGAGACTAGGCCACCCTAATCAGTGATACACTCCACCAACAGATTACCGGGTTTCTAAAGGCTCATAGGTTCCACATGTGTTCCTACCTGGTATACCTGATTGCCTTCCAAGGCAAATTTAGGACACTGAACAATGTGGGGACCTTAGGTGTGCAGAAGGTCCACGAACACTTTACACGTCTTGAGTTTACTCAAGTAGAGCGACACTTCAAAAGGACAAGTGACATCTTCATCATGCACACTGTACAAGACCTAGACCATGAGATGCACGTATGTGTTTCACAAGAAGCCAAGGAGGCAATGGCGGACTGGGCGGATTTGTTTATCCAATTCCCTACCTTCACCTATATACGCGTGTATGGCTACATTGGTCACCCCGCCATGATGCCATGCTACCCTTCAGATAGGGTAGTTTTCATGGAATTCCTAAGGCAATTGGCCAAAGTTCACGTTCACTTACGCCTGAAGAAGCTAGTTGTGAACTTTCCCGTTGAGATGGGACTCTATAGATGTAGGTCAACGACAGATGCCAAGTTGATGAGTCAGGAAACAGTGAGACTTAATCTCAAGTACCTCATTGAGAGGTCATATGATCCCAAAGGTCTCTATGTGACGCATCTTGAGCCACGCTCATCACATGAATCTTCTATGGAAGATTACTGGGTCAACTGTGACGATGAGTATGAAGTGCGAAGAAGGAATTATAATAGGTTCAGGCTCTCACAAATTGCTGACTTTATGTCAGAAGACATTGAGGGCTTATCTAACGATGAAGGGGAAGTCATTCTCCCCTTGTTCTTCGTAGATTCAGTGGACTCACAACCACTCGGAAGAGTGGATTGGTACGCAAAAGAAAACCCATTTATAGAGGAAAGAACGAGTAGAGTTGTCAGGAACAGTCAACTCTACCTCAACAGCAAGAGGACAAGGAAGGTAGTACTTCCTAGAACAGAGCTGCCACAGGTTCAGTCTACACCTTCCACGTCAAGAAAGAAGCCCAGGCAGAAGCAGTGGAGCAATCCTCCAAAAGGTTTGCGAATGTCAGGACACACGAGGGGGAGACCACAACAGTTATACGTGGAGACAGCCACACGTACCCTTGAGATAGTCATGGGAATTGTTGCCCCCGAGCTAGTGATAGAGATAGTCACTGCAGAGATAGAGCCCGAAGAGGCAGAGCCAGTAGCAGAAGAAGTAACAGCAGCAACAGAAACGGTGCCTGTGATTGAAACAGAGCCACCTACATCACCACCATCACAGCAGTCACAAGTCCCCATCGACTTGGACTCACCATCGAGAGACGTCACTCTAGCACAATCTCATTCATCGGGCATTCAAGGGCCCCATATTCCTCCTAGTGAAGCTAGCTAAGATTTTATTTGGCTTGAGGGTTTCCTAGGCAGGAAGAGGGAAAGGCCTTCCTATGAGCTTGACTTCACAGAATTCGACCATGTCCCACAAGACATGCCGACGAAGAAGTTGAAGAAGCAAGTTCACATGGAAAGGAATGCAGAGCATGAGTTCATCATAGAGACTATTGCCCCACCAGAAGATAAAAGCATACATGAGGTACAAGTGGAGGACTTCACATTGTCCAAACTTAACCTCGGAAAGACCACATGTCAGGTGGAGGCAGACCTTCTCGGAATCGCCTCAGTGAGCGTCCAAGAGAGGATGGCTAAGGATGGAAAGGACAAAGCAGCCTTAAAGGCTGAAAGCCAACAGTTGAGGATGTATATTTCCAGCTTGATGCACGACACCCCAAACATCTCGGCCTTACCACAGGAATTGTTGGATCTTCCCGCAGAGCAGAACCATCAACAATTGATGACATATGGAAAACAATTGAGAGATCAAGTGGAGGAATTTGTTCTCAAAGGGTGATGCATACTAGCGAATCTATACCAGTTACAGGATAGAGCACATGGACTCCGTGCAAAGATTCAACAATCGGAGCAAAGAATGGCAGAAAAGAGGCCAGGCAATGAAACCACCATTGCAGTCTTGCAAATGGCGTATCAGTCAGTCTTCAGTGAAGAGAACAAGCAACACCTTTTTGCTTGAAAAGAATAGCTGGCATACAAGGTAAAAGCCTACGATGCCAATTCAGTTGAACTGATTGACTACCGACGCGTTGTCGCAAATATTATCAACTTCGCAAGAACGTTGGTAATATCCTTCCCTCACATAGAATATCAGCGCGAGGGAGGAGAATAAATTGAGCTGGTTACAGTGTAGAACCAATTTAGAGATGTCATCCGCAACACCTTCCTTGATGATCCAAATGGTTGCAAGTTAGCCAAAGTGGCAGCTTTGTCTACCCAATTTGATGAGGCAGCTGCCCAATGTATAGACTTTCAGCATCAACTCATGACGGGCGAAGTAATGCTAAAGCGCTACATCATCATTCTGCAAAGCATTAACTACCCAGAGGCTGAAGAAGTCAACGAATGGATAGAAACACTGTTGACTAGTGGTGAGTTATAAAGGCACCTCAAAAAGGATGTACTACCCTCCAAATGGCATTTATGGCACTTAAAGTTGACTTGATGCTTCTTTCCAAGTCAACTCAAAAAGACATTAAATGTGACTGAAATTAACTTGATGCCCCTTTCCAAGTTAACTCCACGTCCCACAAATCATGCATGTCAAATCCCACTAATTGAGGATGTCTAATTGACTTCCATAATTTGTGGATCTCAGATCTCCACTAAATGTGGATGTCTATTTTGGAGGCATACTTTGTATTAAAGTTCACCTTTAGTTTAGTTTTAGTCAACTAAAGTAATTTCTAGTTGACTCTTTGTTTAGTTTCAATTAATTGAAGTAGATTTCTAGTTAATTGATTGCTCACCTACTTTTAGACGTAGGAATGAATCTTGCTGATTGGCAAGAACTGATTGTTAACTCAAGGAGATTTTAGGGTTGCCTACTCCTTTGAGTTCTATAAATAAGAGCCTTGGGCTCATTATTTGTTAACCTTTACTTACTATGCAAAATTGTTGTGCCATTGTTGCCACAAGTTTGAAAGTGATTATTTGTTCACTCTTAGATGAGAGTTAATTGGTTTGATGAGCAATTGTGCATGGTTTCATGCCTTTGCATGTCCCAATCTTTGTAACTTGTTGAAGAGATTTGAAGAAGAAAATCAGAAGGCGCTTGCATTTTGATCCAAATATTTGAGTCCTTTCAACGTTTTGTGTTAAATAGCTTGTTGTTTCAACTACCTCCTCGGACAGGTGTTCCTCCTCCTTGGATATTTGTTATTAACAGTTATCGTGTGATGTTGTTTAATGGATTGACTTTCAACCTATACTTCAGGCAGGGGTCCCTCCTCCTTAGCAAGTTTGTTGACCAAGACATCATAATTTGTTGTTTCTAGTAAGTTGTATCCTAGCCTATACCTCGGACCGGGGTTCCTCCTCCTTGGCAAGTCAAAGATCCAACTTACTGTAAAGAGTGTTTGCTTGTATAAAACCTTATCCCAGCATATATCTGAAAGTTCAGAGCCTCGGCCATATTCTAAGGAGACGATAGATTCAAGTGATCCAACCATCCATTCCCGCTCCTATACCCTCATGGTTTGTTTATCTTGGGGAGATAGGATAGATTAAAAGTTAGTTTAGTCGTAGTTAAGATCTACAGAAACCAGAGAAGAGCTTAGCTACAACGCATTGTGTTTGTGCACCCTTGTGTCCTGCCGCTGAGTACAAAAAGATAGGAACCTTAGACTACTCCACCCTTTCTTACACATTACATCAGCAAAGAGAGATTTTCCTCTCTATAATCCAAAGGAGCGGTACTATAACAACTGCAATAGCTGACTGTTTCCAATAAGCACTCCAGAGGTGCTAATTGAAATGCCAACAACTGCCATTGACATATCGCCCACCGTACTACTAGTACCATGTCACGTCCTCTCCGTTCACTATTGGTGGCTCGGCTGGATTTGGTATGACTCTCTGTAGCCCATCCTTCGTCACCACCTTCGCTACCCTTGGTGTCTTCCACCTATTTATTCTCATATACTTGAGTACATCTTCCATAAATCCATCAACGTGTGTCACAAAAATATCCTCGGCCATTATAACTATCTTCAAACAAGGTCTGATCTTCTCCGCATACGCGCTTCATTGCTCATCATCCCACCATTCTTCATCTTCCTCATTGTCACTTGAATGCCGCTCCTTCCATTCTTTCGCAGCCTGCTCTTCCTTCTCTCTCTGCACTTCCTCATCCAGTTCCTTGGCAAGGTACCCCGTCCTTATGCCTTCATATGGGGCCTGGTAATTCCAATGTCCCCCTATCCGTCGCCACAGGGCAGGTGTTTTGAACATTGCGTTCGTCAGATGCTTGTGCACCTAGGGTACTACAATACCTTCGACTTTCTTATTGGTCAACCTTTCTTCAATGATCTTGTACTTGCCTGATGCGGCCCAGTCTTCTTCTGTGACATACCCGTGGCCGCTTAAGCCCTAGTCCTAGGTGGCTTCCTCCTACACAGGCCAGTCTTCCTTGGTGGCGTAATCGAGCATATTGATGACAATTGTATCTTTCATCTCCTTCCTCTTCTGGTATAGTTTCAACTTCGACCCATTAATAGCTTCTAGCAGCAATGACCCGTCCAAATTTTCCAACCTTATGGAACCATTGTTGCAGACCTCTCATATTTTAAATGGCCTGAGCCACCGAACCTTGAAATTCCCTGGTTTGATTTTGTTACGACCATTATATTTTAGAACCAATTGTCCTGGCCGAAAATTCATTCGCCGAAGATGTTTGTCGTGTCAAAATTTTCTTCTCCTCTACATGGTTTCCGTCGCCCATTATGCCATTATTCTCCGCTCGTCCAATTTATTGAGTTGGTACAATTGTTCCTTGAGACTCTCTATGTCACCCAGTCAGTTCTCGATAGCTATCCTTAGGCTCGACACCATGTACTCCATTAGCACCACCGCTTCCTGACAGTACATCAACTGAAATGGCATGTGCCCGATTGTCACCTTGTACATCATACGGTATGCCCATAGGACGACTAGTAGTCTCTCTTCCCATTCTGCCTCTTCTATGATGTACGACTTATGGATGATCAACACCAGCACTTTGTTCGTGGACTTTGCTTGACCGTTGGCTCGTGGGTAGTATGGGATCAACAGGTTATGAAAGATCCGGAACTCTGTCGTCATCAACCGAATGACATGGTTGACGAAGTGTCCCCCATGGTCACTGGTGATCTGCATTGGAATTTCGTACCATGTTACTATTTGTTCGTAGATGAACCTGGCTGTACTTTGTGTTGTGTTGTCTGACAACGCTCGAGCCTCTGGCTACTTTGTCAAATATTTTGTAGCAACCAATATGTATCAGCACCGAAGCAATTGACTTACTTTCAGCAATCCGATAAAGTCCAGTCCCTAGTGTTCGAACAACTCTTGGCGTTGGGACAGGTATAAAGGCACTGTATCATGGGTCTGCCTTTGTTGTCATATTGGATTTTGCTTCTTGGCATACTGTTTTTACTTCTCTGATTGTTGTAGTAGCCACCAAGGGATGCATTGTTGTTTTGAGGCTTTGACGGTGTGGTCAAAGGGGTTGACTGTTCCCCTTGTGCGAAAACACTTGCGAACTCCTTGTTTTTAGGTTGTACGGGCACTCCTTGACGGAGTGTCCCATAACTCGGTAGATGTCACAGAACATTTTCTTCGAGTAGTTTGCCTTTGTGTGACCTTCCATTTTACATTCAATACACCACAATTAATACGCCTCCTTCGACCCTTGTCGGCTTTCAGTTCCTTCAGCATCCTCATCATGTCTCAATGGAGAGCTTGTACGATTTTTGACTCATCTTCGCTCTCCCCTGTACTTTCGTCGTCATCTGTTTTCTTTTTCCCCCGCGAGGATGTCTTGTTTTCACTCTCGATGTCCATCGGACGGTTATATGCTTCAACATACGAGGATGAAAGTACCACCTTCATTTTCTTCCGGAGGGAGGGAAGTAGTCCTTCGATAAACCACCTCTTCTTCAAACTATCCATTGGCTATGTCTCCAATTTCCCCAGCAACTCCTTGAGTCTACGATTGTAGGCTCATACATTCTCATTCTTCCCCTGCTTTGTGTTGTAGATTTCCGCTACAATTTCATTGTCATCTTTGAGGAGTTCAAACTCCTGCTCGAACACCCTCTTCAGAGTTCGCCATGATACTTTGTGGATTCCATCCAATTCACTAAACCGATCGACTGCTATGCCCCTCAACGTCGCTGGGAACGCCCTAAGCTAGTAGTCCACACCATCTTTCCCATTGGCTATCCAAATGGTCTCGCACATCTTGCAGTGTCGTATTGGATCTTCTGACCTATCCCCCATGAACTTCGGAAACTTCTAGCTCTTGGTTGGCGAAGTCACCATCCTTCCCCGATGCCCTCCTTGACCTGATTGGACTAGTTCTCCCACAACGTTCCAGTGCGTCACTTGCACTCTCGGCCACATACGAGTCTCTCCTACGTCTTCTATCAACGTCCTCAACACCTCAAGTCTCTTTGGGTTCATTCCAGTACTCCCTCTGCCTTGGGGTCTTAGGCTTAGATCTTCCAATCCTCAGCCCTTCGTTGTCATCCGATATGGACAACTCCCAAATGCGTCGGATACTGTTCTCAAGCTCTTCAGTCACTTCATTTTCATTTTCATAAATTTTGTATCTTTCTACGTACAGTGTCCTGAAGGGTCCTTTGTCCCTTTCCTTGACAAGACTTTTGGTGTGCTCTTAGGATAGATCAGTCTATTCCATCAAGGTTTTGGTGTGCTCTATAATAGATTGATTTATTTCAGTTATATCTTCATTGATTTCTTTGTCAATTTGCTTTAGCCTCCATCGTCGGTTTTCTTGCTCCTGTAACCTGAGTGATCGCCGAACCTTCTCTTCCTGTGTTTCTTGCTCGATTGGTACTCAATTCTTATCTTTATTAACCTGTACAAGCATTAAAGGTTGGTCGTACGATCATTGGTTGTCGGGAGTATGTCTCCGGCTAGTATCATGTTCTTCCTCTTCCTACTTGGTTCTCTCCTCGTATCACTGCAATATCTGTTGCCTTCGGCATTCTTGGTCACTCTCTGCCCGAAGATCCTGCAAGATGATGAAATGGCAGGCCAACAGCTTTGGAAAACGGTTGAGGAGATGGTTGACCTCGTCGTTCACTTGCAATCTATCCCCGATGACTGCCTAAGGGATCTCTCACCTAAGAGCTTCCCTCCGTACATGATCCATCCACAATATCTCCCACACGTTCACCAAATCCTGTGTCAAATTGTCTTCCCATTCTTCGTTTTTTTTGTACAGGCTCTTCCGCCGGTTGACCCATTACAACGCCATCTTACTGTTGGGTGATTTCCCTATGTACACTTAGGTAACAATGCCAAATGTTTACTCACAGAATGAATTCCAACATACACAAGGAGTAAATGAGAATAACTTATAGAACATAACACCATACTAGAATATAGTGCACAAAATAACCACACTTGTCTTTATTGATAGAATATATGCTATATGCCAGTACAATCATAACATGAACAATCATAGGAACAGTACCAATTGACTACATGACTCTGAATACATATAGTGCGCCGACGGTGGTTGAAGGACCAACTGTCGTGTCCCTCCATTGCACTAATTATTCTATCAGGAACTAATTCCCAAAACCACTAACTAACATGACAACATGACAAGTAGGTACACAACCATTACATGAAATCTTAAACCAACTAAAGTCTTATTTATTACCCACGGCTGACTGAGTACACTTTTGGCCGGCTACAAAGGAGTCCCCAACACCTTATTCCAAAAGGAAAGACACTGAGGATTGTTTTCCTAAATGCTTTGATAGCTTTTGGAAATCAGTGGAACCTCCTAAATGTTTAGCATTTATGGGGTTTCATTGCATTTTCTAGAATGTCAGGGATCTTGAGTCCCTTGATAGGACGCATATTGTCAAAAGATTCTTGAGACTAAAGAACATGGATGATGTCTTCCTCCAAGAAGTAAAGGTCACTAAATTTACTTTGGAAACAAACTTGAAGTTCATTTGGAAAGATGCCTCCCAATATTCTACCAACCATGATAGGGGTAAGGGAGGCTTTATTATCTTGCTCTGCAATACTTGGGCACAACATGTGATTCAATTGGGCACCTCTTCCTGCAATAGGGTTGTATGGATAATCATTGCAAAAAACAACATGAAGTTTGGCCTTTGTTCTATTTATGCCCTCAATGAATATAGGGATAGGATTGAACTATGGAAATGGTTATGTAACTTACAAGACATCCCCTAGATCATTGGAGGGGATTTCAATATGACTAAATGTAATGAAGATAAAACTGGGGGTATTAGGATGGACTGGAAGGGTGATGAGAAATACTTCTGGTCTAGAATGAAGTCTAAACTTAACCTCTTTGACCCCTTGGAGGGGAAGAAGAGAGATAATAAGACTATTTGGTTCACTTGGTGTAACTCACAGAAAGGTAATAAAAGAATATATTGCAGACTTGACAAGTTTTATGCTAATAGGGATGTCTTTGACTTTGGCAATAATGAGGATGGGTGTAGGGTTAGTGTATGCCCCTTCTCTTCATCAGGCCATCACCTTGTCAAGGTAAATATTCTGATGAATAACTAGGGAGGTAATTTACACAAAGGATCCAGTAATTTTATTATCAACACCAATCTGCTGAATGATGATGAGTGTAATGATGCAATCTTTACTCTTGAGGAGATCAACAAATGGATGCTTAAGAGAAAAACAGCCATTGAAAGATGGGGAACAAAATGTTAGTGGTTGGAAATTATTTTCAAACCATAGGAAAGAAGAGAGCCATAGATAGAAGGGCAGTTGAAAATGGTCTCAATGAGAAATTGCTGAACATTGAGACCCATATCCAAAATGATCCCTCTAATGTTGAGTTAAATGAGGAACTCACTGCAACTAAAGACTCTTTAAGGAGATTACAGTCGTTCAAGATCCAAGGCCTAAGAGTTAGGACCAAGCTGAATTGGCTTAGTAATAGACATAAGGGCACAAAATTCTTTTTCAGATATATAAAAGAGAAAAATATCAGAGATAAAATTGATAAGATCTGGTTGGGTGAAAACATCACTAGTGATACTGAGCAAATTAAAGATCAGTTCTTTCACTTCTATAAGGGGCTCTTCACATTTGAAGGCAATAACCTCCCTAGTCAAAGAGCAAGGGAGTTTTGCAAGAAGCTCATTCCTAAGAAATTATCTTCGGAGAACTCTAGCACTTTAAGCAAGGAAATTACCCTTGATGAAATTAAGAGGTCAGTCAATGTCTTAAATAATGATAAATCCCTTGGAGCAGATGGGCTAACTATGGAATTTTATAAGAGAAACATTGAATGGGTTAGCAAGGATCTGCTTCAAATATATAAGGAAGCGATTGAATTTGGAACCTTGGGAAGTAACATCAATAAAGGTGTGATCAAATTACTTCCAAAAGATGGGGACAAGGCCCTTATTAAGAACTTGTGCCCCATCACCTTGCTTAGTGTCTCATATAAGATCCTGGCTAAGGTTTTGGCCCTAAGAATTGTTGATACCCTCCCTACCTTTGTTAGCAATACTCAAACTAGCTTTATTAAAGGGAGATATATTCTTGAGAACCTCCTAACTAGTTGGGAGGCCATGAATTGGGCTAGACAAACCAACCAAAACTTTGCTATGTTCCTATTAGACTTTGAGAAAGCATATGACAGAGTGGAGTGGTCCTTCTTGCTTATGACCCTAGAGGCATTTGGTTTCCCTAACTATTTCTGCAACCTTGTATCTTGCTGAAAGATGCAGTTGCCGAAATTGAAGTCAAATGTGCTCTATCTGATACCTTTATTTTGGAAAGATCCATTAGGCAAGGATGTCCACTTGCCCCTGCCCTATTTTCCATTGCTTCAGATGCCATCTTTTATCTGTTAAGAGAATCTTCCTTGTCCCCTAAGATTAAGGGTATTTCTCTCCCCAACAAGGAAGACCACCTTAACATCCAATTTGCAAATAACACAACTCTGTTTGTGGAGCTTGATGAAAGAGATTTGGAGAGTCTCATGCAAAAGTTGAATATGTTTTTCTCTGCATCCGGTGCAAAGCTCTCAATTGCCAAATCTATTATGCTTGGCTGAGAAGACAGCCCCCCACACTGGTTTGCTAAATTTGGCTTTCTGTGGGGTGGGCCCACCAAGCAGGGGAGATATCTTGGGATCCCATTTGTTGTCAATCCTTGCTTGAAGGATATGTGGTTATGGATAAAAGGGAAGATGGATAGGAAGTTGGATAATTGGAATAGGCAATATTTATCCTTGGCTGGAAGAATCTAGATTTGCTAGAATATTTTATCTTCTTACAACTTGTATTATTCTTCTATTTGAATTTTCAATAGTTATCAAGTTAATGATATTTAGAAAAAGACAAGGAACTTCTTGTGGTCAGATGGTAAGGGGAAAAAGCAGAAACATTTTGTCAAATGGGAATGGTGCTGTATGGATAAGATGCATGGAGGTATGGGGTTGAAAGATCTAAGGATGCAAGGGATTGCTCTTGCTTGTTAAGTGGATCCTTAAAGCCTTGGATGGGGATGAGCCTTGGAAGGTGCTGGTTAGGAACAACATTCATCTTGCTGTCCCTAAGTAGGCCAAATCCTGGAAGTTGCTTCCTTTTTGTGACTTGTTAATAGGAAAATTTCCAGTTGTTCCTGCAGGGTCCAATGTCTTCAGAGTATATGGAAAGCTTGGGAAATGATAAAAAATTATATTAATAATGTTGGTATTGTGGATTGTAACAAAAAGTCATATACTAACAGATCCATTTGGTGGAACCTTGAACATAAAAGCAAACCCTTAGCCTTGTTACAAGGCTGCTCTGCTAAAAGTTGGGCTTCTAAAGGTTTAAAGTGTTTTAATGACATCATCTCAGAGTGGCACTTGAAAACTTGGGCTACCTTGAGTGGGGAGTATGATCTCCCTCCTTCTAACTAGAAAACATACTCTACTCTCAGGAGGCTTGTAAGGTTCTTCAGTTGCCCACTGGGTGTATCCATGATAGTGATAATTTAAACATGCTTAAATGGAAGGATGGTACTGTTATTCAAAATTAATGCTAAGACTATTTATAGAACTTTGTGTATGAATAATTCTATTTCTGAATACATTAATAAGTCATGGAACTTGTCTCTTACTAAAATTCAATTGCAAAATATATTTAATCAACTTTGGTCTAATTCTCTTGCACCCAAGAAAGCTTGTTTGAAGTGGCTTCTTATTCTTATTCTTCAAAAGCTTCCTTTCAGATTCTGCCATACTGATATAGAAATGTGTAATATATGCAGACAGCCTGAGTCAATAAACACGTTTTTTACTGCTATTTTGCTAAAGAGGTTTGGAATTTATTTTGTTCTGATTTAAAGAGTTGGGGGAACAGTATTAATTGGAAAGATATTCTTTGTGGGACTGTAAGTAAGTTGAATACGGAAGAAAACCTATTTTGGTTAATATTTACTACTGAAATTTTATGGTCAACATGGATTTTAAGGAACGAGGAAAAACATCAGGGAACAAAGAGGTCACTTACTGACTCTTGTAAAAGACTCATGGTTTACAATGTTTCATTGCAGGTCACTTTAACCATTGAGGTGTCTAAACACAAGTTCATGAAGCTATTGAATGAAGACATAATGAGGATCAACAAAACTGAGCTAGGATACAGATATTCTTGGCCATTTGACAGAGATGAGAACACTCCCTTCTGGTGAGGATGCCTACAGATACAAAAGAAATTCAATGACAGCGCTCCACCCGACAAGAACGAGAAGAATCCTGAAACAAAAAGCAGGGAAAAATTCCACTTTAACAATGATGAAGACAGTACCTTTGAGGTAGTTAGATCCAATGTTGTGATTCCTGAGATTGATCCACCTATTGGATGGATGGAATGGGACCAGGACAGCAGAAATATATAGTGTTTATATATATATATATATTTTTCTGAACCTCCAACAGCAGTTAACATGTAAATCTGTATGTTCAGCTACTTAAGATAACAGTATAGACGGTTGTTTTCAAACTTCAGGTATCTTATTCATATAGAACTTAAGACCCTGCGTGGTCTGCCTATATTTTCTGTAGCCATATGAGCTGATATAAGTCTCAATGATTGTAATCTCAATGTTTATGAACTATCTTTAATACAAAAAAAAAAGCTTATGTTAGAACCAATTAGAATATTCTATCATTTCCCATTCCCTCTCATGCTAGTCTCCAAACACTCTCTTCAAACCTACACTCAGTAGATGTTGTTCATCAGAAACATATCACAAAATTCAACTTTTTTGCTGTTTCTTAAAAGAAAGACATAATTTAGAGATAGGGATTCTGACTTCTCCAAAAGAATTCTTTGACTTTTCACTATGAGCAATTAAGTAAAGTTTCAAACTCACTCTTTTAGTTCGTGAGGACAACTCTTTGATTTGAGTTTGAAGGTCGGTCTCTTGTCCTCCAAAGCCATCATCCTAGAGACTTCTTCTGGTAAATTTGGATGGAAAGGAGCATTTCCTTCAATCATCTGAAAGCATTAGACAAAGAGCCAGAACACTAGTTCAAGATTAGAGCATACTATTGCGATGGGGATGGTTACTGTAATCTTTATTACTAGAATTGATAGTCTATAAAGGTTTGAAGACATATCCAAATAGTTTTGATTTTGTCGTATTAAAAATTATCAACAATAAATACAAGATTTCCTTTATAAAAATTGGTAGATAAAACTGAGATGATAGGCACATGCATGCACATGAACATACATTAAATTCAATGCCTAATTACAATTTTCCTGTATCATATCCACGGCCGGAGCTTATACAGTTTCATAACCAGAAGCCTCTCCCAATTTTCCCTACTGGGCTTCAATGTACTTTGTCCTCAAATCAGGTGCCCACAATGCTGTCACAAAGTACTTTAAAGCTTAATTTTAAATTTAGCATCCGACAAGGATTTTATCACTGATATCCATTTACTCTATGTAATATACTGTGGGATAAATCTGACCAATGAAACTGCTCCACCCATTGAATTCATACTGAATCACACTGCAGCTATATGTTACACAAAAATATCTTTAAGACTCTTAAGGCACTTTTCCCACTTGTTTACGGAAAACAAGTGATAAGAATGAGATCTCTCTATGCTTAGCTTATCAAAACTCACAATATCGATATAATGAGCTATGTTTATATACCATCATCTCTTCTTTTGGCTTCAGAATTATTATCATTTTCCATATTCATTGATAACATACACTCAGGCAACTGTTTTCTTTAAGAGCTATGCAGTTAAGTTAGGTAACAGTAGATTTACAGCAGTACATAACAGCTGTAATCAAAGAAAAAAGAAATATGAGCAAATAACAGTAATGGATTGCAATAGCTTGATGATTTCATAACTTGGAATAAGTTCACATAAACATGAGTGATGTTGTCACCAAAGGTGTTTGACCGTACCTTTTCAAAATCCAGATTAATTTAATTAAAAATATTCAACAGCATAATCTATTTAGTTTGTTTGTGCTTAATAGTTAATTCTATACTAAATAAACTAAAAATTAAAGATTCACAATGAATATTATTAAACATCATAAATAGATTAAATTTTAAGATTTAAAAGTTAAAACCTAAGTTAAAAAATATAAAATGAACCTCTATTCATGGGCTTGGAAGAATTTAAGTATTTCTTAAACCAAACGGAAGGAGTCAAATGGGAAGCCCCACAGGAGGGCTGGCATAAAATCAACTTTGATGGAGCTGTGAGTGACAATCCTGGCCCATCAGGGGCAGGATGCATAATCAAGGTTTCAAAAGAAAATTTAACTTTTTCAGCTTCTAAGAAATTGAAAGATGGCACTAACATGAGGTAGAGGTGCAAGTTCTCTTGCTTGGGCTTAAGATCTATAAGGATGGAACTGATAATGCTCAAATAGAACAAGGCTCTATGATAATTATCAATGCAATTGAAAGAAAAGGCTCCCCAAACTAAAAATAAATAACATTTTGGAAGAGGCAAATAAGGAAGTTGACTTCCACACTAACTTTGCCATTGATCCTTTGAAAAGGCTGTCATTGGATCCTTCTATGTTACTGGGTTCTATTTTGTCCCCTGTACTTGTGTGGGTACGGTTTTGGTCCTGGTCCTTTGTTGGTTCTTCCTTGGGTTCTCCCAGGGTCCTTCCTGGGCACCCCAGGTTCACAGGGAATCCAAGGTGCCCAGGAAGGACCCTAGGAGAACTTGGGCCAAACCCAACCAAATCCAGGGGGACCGAAGGGTTCCCCCAAAAGAAAACAAAAAAAAAGTAATTTTTTAAAGCATTTTTTATGTTAGTTAACAAGAAACAAGTAGGTAATTGGTGCAGCAACAGGAAATGCCAGCTTTTTGGAGATATTGGGTATGGTTTGCTGTTACATGTATATGCATATGTACGTATTTATGTATATGTGTATGTGTATATGTATATGTATGTATATATACATACATGATACATACATACATAAACAGGGAGGTAATTGGTGCAGTAATAGGAAATGCCAGCTTTTTGGAGACATTCAATATGGTTTGTTGTTAAATGTATATGCATATGTATGTATTTATGTATGTATATATGTTATATCTGTATGTATATTTACATACATACATACATAAACAGGTAGGTAATTGGTGCAGTAACAGGAAATGTCAGCTTTTTGGAGACATTGGGTATAGTTTGTTGTTAAATGTATATGCATATGTATGTATTTATGTATGTATATGTGTATGTATATGAGATATCCCTACTAAATCCAACCCCAAAAACTCATTTTTCAGAGTGTTGACATTTCATCAAACAGTTGTTGCACAAACTCATGAATTCTGATTTTCGGACTGCTGTTTGATTGCTTTTGATGTTTGGTTGAGTGTTTTCAATGCCAATAACATAAAGGAAATGCATAGAACTGATATATAAATGATTACACAACATAAATTGATAAACCCACTTCCATTTATGCCATTAAATTAAAGATATAAGGTCTGATTAAAATGACAGTTATGTCTGATATGAAAATTATCAGACTTTAACAGCTCTATTAAACCCAATACAAATGAAAGATTTGAATACCCAATATGCCAATAACATACCCGTTCTATGCTAGCATGAAAATACAATGTATGAAGGCTAATATGAGTATGATAACAATGGTAGAAGACTGAAATAGAATGTGAAATATGCAACTACAGGTCTGATCATTGTAATGGAAGTGCTGATATGAAATTGGTTGCCAAAATCAACTTCAAATGCCCACAAAACCCCTTCCAAATGATGGTGTGCCAACTAGAAATGGTATGGCTGGTATGGAAGATGTCAAATCCTCAATGTAAACTTGTCAAATGGCTGGAATAAATCTACAATGATGATTGTGCCACAAACCCTAGGTGCACTTGGCCAAAAATTGTACAGACAACAAGTAGAATGCAAACATGTGATAGTATTGACCTGGTTAAGACTTGATCCATCAATGGCTGC
This sequence comes from Sequoia sempervirens, assembly GCA_007258455.2. Lineage (NCBI taxonomy): Eukaryota > Viridiplantae > Streptophyta > Pinopsida > Cupressales > Cupressaceae > Sequoia > Sequoia sempervirens. Next base: position 117,251 of record VDFB02325379.1, read on the forward strand.
ACCTGATCTGAAGAAATATGCTGATATAACACTGCTGCAAACTCAGGTCTGAAAATTAAACACCTAAAACTCCTCCAATGAAGCCCAAACGAAGACCCAAGGTAGGTCCTCCTCAAAGGTGAACTGGGTTCTCGTCCAATTCACGATAGCCCTTGGGAGTTTTCGTTCCTAGAAGACTGAAACCAAGCTGAAACCCTTCTCCAGAGCTCAAACCTGCAAGTGCTGATATGAAAAATGACAAATGAATGCCAAAATAGAAGCCCAAAATTCACTTTATAACCTCCCATGAGCTTTTTTATAAAAGATAATAAAATATTCCTCCTCAAGGGTCTTTTCCTCATCAAAAGAAAGGGCCACTTTTTAAAAACAACTTTGTTTCACTAGGATGGGGGCACTTTTCACTATTCACTTTATAATTCTCTGTTACTATTCACTTTTACCATTCCATTAAAGCAAACTTTAATATTTTCAATTTATCTTTGGATTCAACAACTGAACTCCAAACTGAAAGGCTCATAAAGCTCCCGGCTAGGCTCCGCAACCCTCGGTTGGGTCCCCTAACCATACTGTTGACCTATGGGAACCCTAATAGTAGGCCAACCTCGGCTAGTCTGAGCTGCCTAAGGAAGGGACATTACAGTATATATGTATATGTATGTATTTATGTATGTATATATGTTATGTGTATGTATATATACATACGTACATACATACATACATATATATATATATGTGTGTGTGTGTGTGTATGTATATGTATGTATATATGTTATATGTGTATACATATATACATACATACATACATATATATATATATATATATATTCCTATACGCATACTCGAGGAAAAAAAAATTGTTGTATCGTCGTACCTGCACCCATACCCATATCTGTACCCGTACTTGAACTGGCAACTTAGGATTCCTCTGAAAAATATTCCTTTGAAAACGCTGTCATTGGATTCCTTTGAAAAATATTCCTTTCAACATGTTTACAAAGAAGCAAATAAGGAAGTTGACTTTCGCACCAACTTTGCCATTGATCACCAAAAAGATTTGAGAGTAAGCAAAGCAATAAAGCCAATTCTTGGGATTCCTTTGCTTCTATTTTTAATTTATAATGGTGATTGAACTTAGACTCTTGATCACGACTCATTCAAAAGTGTTTTAAAGGATTTTGGGGGATAAATTATGCATTTATAATGAGTTGGTAATCATTATCTAGAATAGGAGGCTAGATCAAACCATTACACTTTAGTCATAGTACTTAGTTATTCATTGAAATCATTTTTGGCACAAGCAATAATTCAATTATTTCTAAGCAAGAAGCGTGAGGTGATGGATAATAATTTGGAAAAGATTATATTTCCATTCCAAACAATTACAATAGTATCCTAATTCTTTTGAGCTAGCTACAATGGTAACTAAAGTTGAGGAATGTTCTCAAGTTGAAGATAGGGATTGCTATGTTCAATGTTCAATGGATTTTAGGGAGAATTTCATGGTCGTGTATCATTGTTACCAAGTCAATTTGGATAGTTCCTCAATGTTTGTGTGTGTATTATTGGATTTGGGGGAATAATAGGAGGCAATTCACAAATGGACAAAGACCTATAAGAGTAGTGTTTTGTGTTGCTTGAAGGAGGTGTTGATCAATGTGGTCCCTAGGTGTGGTTTTCTTGTCTTGAAGGATTCATTGTCAAGGATGGTGTGATCATGAGGTCATGGCATCCTTTTCTGCACAATTGTGAGGCTTGGAGAGAGGTGGTTCATAGGAATAGAGTAGCCAAAGTTATGAAATTCTTGAAAGTGAAAGCAAGCCTGGAGTTAATGGAAGTATTTGATTATGTAATGTCCCCTTCTAACTAGACATCAGTTATCAATGGGATTAGCCTATCAGTTTGATACTCGTATGCTAATGGGATTGGATAGAGGGTCTTTTGAGGCAAATACCTAGTCAGTTGATGGCAATATATTTCTCCAGTGCTTGGTGGGGTTCAGGGTTAGCCTTTACAGAGGTTTCAGGGCTCAGTTTCTTATACTTACTATTTATAGTAAGTCATTCAGATAGTGTTTCTATTTATAGTAGGGCACCTGAACACGATGTGTTGGCAGTGTCAATCCTAGAGTTCAGTAGGTTGGATGAAATAAGGAGAATTGCACAAGTTATAACGTTTAATTATTATTAAAGGTGACTTTAATAATAATTAATATTGTAAAGTTATATTATTAAGTTATAATTGCACTTTATGACTTAAGGGGCCATTAGTCATTAAAAGGGGGGCCATTTTAATTAATTACTTGGGCGCAAATTTCAAGGTAATATTTTAATGATGCTAAAGTGCGAAATTAATATTATTTTAAATGATTCAAAAAGGAAAAATGGAGGGATCAAACTTTTGAGAGAAGTATATAAGAAAAGCCAAGAAGAGGTCAACCCATTCTATTGAGCATTTCATAATTTCACTTTATGATTTCCTTTGGCGTTGGAGAAGAGAAACGAGGGTTTCTGCATTTCCAGAGCTATTCGACATTGGAGAACGTTCATTCTTCATTGTTCATGCTTTCTGAGGTTGTGCTACATCAGCTGAAGTTAGCCTATGAGAGTTGGTTTCATATAGAGGCTAATATAGAGCAGAATAGAGGAGTTTATCAAAGGGGTTTCAATCAGATTTCTTTGTGAGAAACAAACATGTAATGTCCCCAAATTTGAGTCAGCATATAATTAAATAATTAATTTAAAGTTGCTAGGGAGGTTAAAATATAAAGGCAGCTTAAATTAATTATTTGATGTTGATAAAGTGATTTAAGTTATTAAAAGTTGAGTGAATTAATTAAGTCACTTTTAAAAGTGAATTCTCGAAAGTATTTAAATATAAAGTAAAAAGGAAAAGTGGGGAATTGGAAGAGACATGGGAGTTTCAAAGTGGGAAGAACAAAGAATTGAGGGAATTCATTTCAACAGGCTGGTTTGAAACTTGGATTGGACAGGATTGTAGCTAGTGGAGCAACTTTGTGAGGACAGGATTCTCTTCTCACAAAGAATATCAACTTCGGTGTTGGAAGATACACCCAGGTCGATAGCTGATAGTTCTACTTCAGGGACTGTGCTTGGCTTTAACAGTGATTTTTTTGTTGAAATTTGTAAGTCTTATTTTTAAGACACATTTTCAGAATTTCAGTATTGATTAAATTGTTTTAAATGCTAGAAATCATTGTTTCAATCTTGATGAAGTTTGTAACAGGAGTTTGAGTAGAACTTGAATTTGCATACTGAAATGTAGAATTTCTGAAGGATGCTATTGTAAGTGATTAAATTAATGTGTTACCTGAACATTAGAGTTGGTAGAAACAGAAAAAAAATTGTATAGAACAAGGTAGGACATTTCATTGGTAGCAGAGCTCAGCTCTTCCTGCCATCCTGAGAGTAGTATTGTGGCGTTGGATTATGGACTGATTGTGATTAGTATCCAAGAAGGAAGTTGCTGTGAATTTCTATATGATGTACATCAATAAGTTTCCAATATTGGTCGGTTGTGTTTACCATAATATATTTGTGCTAGCCGATAATCTTCCAAAATCTGTTCTTTGAAATTTGAGACCTCGCATAAGTCTGGGAATATTATTTTGGCTATATCAGAAAAAAGTGTATTTTGGAAAGGTCGAACTCAAATACCAGTCTTGAATATGTGAAGTCTGAAGGTGAAACGTCAATAGCAGGGAACCACCATTATATATATATTTCAAATTACTCATATCTGCTAAGTGGAGAATCGTTAACAGAGAGTTGATTAGAAGCAAAGATCTCTTTTTTGACGAATCTATGAATCATTGAATTTGTGGATGGTAATATGGTTCGTGGAGGTTCATTTCTATTGCTGTCATCGTGATATTGAAGATAACTGAAGAGGGAAGTAGCCTGGTGTAGAGCTGAGGATTCTGTGGCTTATTATCTTTCAGAAATTCTTGCAAGGAAGGTCTGATATGAAGAAGGCGACCCGATAAATGGTATAAATAAATGAAGTTTGAATCTTCTGTAATTATTGGAGATCTCCCTACCTTGTTTAATGCTGGCACAACAAGTTGAGTATCTGCGGTTCACTTTGTGAAGTATCGGAAGGATTTGAGCTAATTTGAATGCTTGGTCCTTCTACAACTCCACGGACTTCTATATAGCCTTTGGAGGAACTCGATATCTAAAAACAAGGCAAAAAATCCAATCATATACTGATATCTTAGAAGACCGAAGGTGGGAGTGAACAAGAAGGGAGCTCAGGCTATTTGTCAACTGAATAATTACTCATTAAAGAGGAGTTTGACATGAAGGGAACTGGGTCTTGGTGAAGTTTTAGTATATTGAATAAATGGTTGTTGCTCATTTTTATAAAGGGACTGTAATGCTGAGAGCTATTGTGCAAATAGCCCCGACATCTAGTGTGGATAAGAGTATTGAGTAGTATTTTCATAAACTTGTTGATTTCATGTGGCCGTTGATATTCTATGCTGAGCTCTTATTAATAAGGCGGAAGTATTGAAATAAGACACGGCTTGAGCTATGTATGGAAGTCATGTTTTGTTATGGACCGAGCATTTTACAATTCAAAACACCACACTGTGGCGAAGACGAGGAGTCGGGAATATGAAGTGAAAGACATTTCATTGAAAATCTTTGTCTTTCTTCAGCCGTTACAACATTGAAGAAGTTTGTGGGAATATCTTGTAATGGGCATCCAATTCTTTATTTAGTCCCTATATTATGCGGTCGCCACCTTTCATGAACCCGTGGCACTAAGGTAGATGTCTCCGTGTATTAGCAGACAAGTTAATGGTTTTAAGGAGCCGTTATATCTCTAAAGAAGTCGTGGCCAAATCCTAGAGGTCATCACTTTTTTTCATGGGGAGTCTTTAATTTAAATATTGTTATATCCCTAGCAGTCACTACAGGTATTATAAGGGAAAAGGCCTCGAAATTGATTAGTGAGTCAATACCCGTGCTTCAAATTAAGCCACCGCACTCTTTAATCTAGGGATGAATTCTGAATTCATTCAGGAATAATAGATAAAGAGTCGCAAATATTCAAATGAAAAGGTCAGTTGTCGTGGTTTAATAGTCTGATGTTAAAGCTTGATTTTATATGTTTAAGAAGTGTCGTAAATCAATGTAGCTGCATCATGGCTCAAAAACTAAATGATTTGAGAAAATATTCGAAGAATTTTGAGAACCTTTGAATAGTCAATAAATTGAAGCTATCGCGCTTTAGTACAAATTCAATATTGTCGATTATTGATGACGTGGTTGAGGGAAGCGTAGTTGCAGAGTGATGTGGAGGAAACTAATACCTACAAGAAGCATGACATATCAATTTTTTTTGTTTGGACTTCATAACGTAATTCATCCATTTATGGCCGCTTGATATGTCCCCACGAAACAAATAAAAGATACCTCTGGAGCTAAAGGCTACGTCTGGTGATTAGGAAGAAATGCAGAGTTTAATGAAACAGACCTGGTGAATTTAAAGAGGCAGAGTCAATGAGTATTTGAATTCCTAATGAATCCTGGCACAGGAATATGTCATTTGAATGATCTGCTCAGAACAGTTTGGCAGTTAGTTGTGCACTGTGGTTCTATATAGCATATTAGGCTCATTTGGAAAAAGACACATTATATTAGGTTGCGCATGCATCATGATCTGGATGGAGATATAAGGACCCGAGGTACAATATTAAAAAAAAAAAAAAGTGCTCTGTAATAGATTGTGGCTTAACTCCAGTGTAGTCATACTTCAGAAATGTAAGGTCAGGGAATTCTTCAGTTATTTGAAATTGTTCTTCCATACATTCTAATTTACCAGTAAGGATTTATCAAGTCATTCCCTTTGTTGGGTTTATGGTTATATGAATATCATTTCTTGTATGATGCAATGCACAATGTCTGCCTATGTATGCATCTTCAAAGGCAAATCTGGAAAAATTATGGTTAGTGTTTAGGATGTTCTCAACATTAACCATACAGTGAAATATACAGAAGTGTTTGGCTCCATTGTAAAAGACTGTACTGTTTGACAAAATGCCTGAAAGATAAATTGGTGAAATCAAAAAATTCCAGCAAACAGGGTAGTGTATTTGTGTCCAATTTGTGTCCTACTGGGTTGTGCGAATGTTTAGTTGACAGTTTGAAGCATGGCAAGCAAAGATAGAAAATGGTTGGCTCGACTACTTCACGAATCGGCTAGTAAGCTTAGTAACCTATCTCAATCAAAGAAAGATGTTTTGGCCACATTGGAGGGTGTAGAAAAGGAGTCTATAATAGAACATTCAAAGGGAAAAGGTACTTTGACATGTGAGGAACAAATAGTTGAAAAGGAGATTATAACCGTGGAAGAAAAACATTATGAGTTTAGTGCTGTCCACACTTCACAATATGAATTATGCAATAAGGATGTGACCAAGGTAGCTCATATTAAGATCCATGAATTTGAAGATAAATCAGAAATATTGTTACATGAAGTTGAGATTGATCCTTTGTCCAATGAATCATATGATTTGGAGGGAAAGATGAATGTTACCGAAGATATGATTGTTGCAGCCCTATCACATTTTGATCATACACACAAAGTCATTGAAGAACTCATTTGGGAAGCTCAAATTGAGGAGAGGCAAATAGGAGTTGCAAGTGGAGTCTCTCATACTTCCTAGTACTCTATCAAAAAGGCTTTGGAAATAATGAAAACAGATTATGTGCACTTGCTTAAGGATAGGGATCTTGCGTTCAAGTATGCTGAAGAAAAGGAAAAAGAGGTTGATGATCTTTGTTTGCAATTAAGTATGGCCCACTTTTCATTATACAAAACAGTAAATTCTATTCCAATCACAACCACATCCATGGAACAAAGAAGTGAAACAAGGACAATGGAGATTAAACAGATTGTTGAAGGGATTGATGAGCTCCAAGTTGATGAAATGTTGCATAATGATTCTAGCTCTCATCATATTAGAGAGGTTCAACATGATGATAAAAGTTGGAACCTACACCTTGAATATGAATTTTTGAATTTTGAGAATCAATTTTCATGTGAAGATGTAGATTGTAGCCATGGTACAACTGATAGAACAGGTGATAAAGGTAGATTTCAATGTGCTACACTTCATGGTTCATTTGGAATTGGAGGAAAGTATGCATGAGACATACAAAGACACCACTGAAAATAATGGAGAAAATGTGGATTCTATGAGAGTTAGCAGCAGTCAATTGTCTTTGTATGAGTGTGATTCACTTCATGAATTTGATGTTAATGTTGAACATCTTGAATTAGATGAAACCCAACCCAATTCTAGAACTCAGTTTGATGAAGAATACAAGGTATGGGATCCAAGTAAAACTCAAGACTCTATTTCATGTATGGGCTTGAGGAAAAATCTCAGATTGGTAGCTGATGTTCATTATTTTATCAGCCAACACTTGATGGTTTGGTTAGAATTTTTAGTCGATAAGGGGTTCACGTATCAGTTGGAGTTTAATGAAGAAGATGACTTCGTCATTGGAGAAGCTTCTTCAATCAAATTTTGGCTCACAAAACCTTTGCATACAAGAAGTTTCCTTTATTACAGCTGCTGCTATAACATTGAAAATCTGATTTTTATATATTTGTCGAGTGAGCAGATCAAATTTCAGTATTTGATGATTGTATGGCAGCGAAGTATGACAGAATTTTCAGATACAATTCAGGGGCATTTCAGTTTGGAGCCAGAGATTGCTTGTTTTCTAAGATCACGGGTGTGCCAAATTCAAATTTAGTTTGATCAGTTGTTGGTTTTTATCAAAGTCGCAACAACGGCAACTGGGTAGTCACTTCCAGAGATTGGTTTGGGATCCTGGAATCACAGCTGGTTCAGGTGGTTTTGTAGTTGTGCTGACATTGATTAAGGACAAGCAATATTTGAGAAGGGCGGACTGTAATGTCCCCAAATTTGAGTCAACATATAATTAAATAATTAATTTAAAGTTGCTAGGATAAAGGCAACTTAAATTAATTATTTGATGTTGATAAAGTGATTTAAGTTATTAAAAGTTGAGTGATTTAATTAAGTCACTTTTAAAAGTGAATTCTCAAAAGTATTTAAATATAAAGTAAAAAGGAAAAGTGAGGAATTGGAAGAGACATGGGAGTTTCAAAATGGGAAGAATAAAAGAATTGAGGGAGTTCATTTCAGCAGGCTGGTTTGAAAACTTGGATTGGATTGGGATTGTAGCTAGTGGAGCAACTTTGTGAGGATAGGATTCTCTTCTCACAAGGAATATCAACTTCGGTGTTGGAAGATACACCCAGGTCAATAGCTGACAGTTCTACTTCAGGGATTGTGCTTGGATTTAACAGTGATTTTTTTGTTGAAATTTGTAAGTCTTATTTTTAAGACACATTTTCAGAATTTCAGTACTGATTAAATTGTTTTAAATGTTGGAAATCATTGTTTCAAACTTGATGAAGTTTGTAACAAGAGTTTGAGCAGAACTTGAATTTGCATACTGAAATGTAGAATTTCTGAAGGATGCTATTGTAAGTGATTAAATTAATGTGTTACCTAAACATTAGAGTTGGTAGAAACAGAAAAAAAATGTATAGAACAGGGTAGGACATTTCAAAACATCATTGAGGCTGCATTTTGTATTCATCCGGCACATTTCACTAGGCCGTACTATCTGATTTCAGCAGGCCGTACCAACATCTAGAGATTGGCGTCTTTCCTCTTGACCTAGGCACCTTGCCTTTTTGGCGTATTCTTTCATCTTCAAGGGCAGCTACTTCAAGGAAGGCATTTTATTAAGTTTTCATGGTGGAGAAATTATTGTATGCAGCAGATTGATGAAACCTTCAGGCATATTCATTGCTGCCAGCAACCCAGATTTCTGATATAATAATCTTTCTTCTATACCGGGTATGCATTTGATTGTAAAGGCCTGTCGGAAAATAGTTAAATAAAAGATATATATTTGCAGCAATAGTTTTCTTTCAATAGTTTGCATCATAGTTGAAAAGCTCTCCGAGTAATTGGCGAGTTTTAAAAAACTCTCGTGATTTTTTTTTACGGCGAGTTTTTCCCGCATTTACTCTCCAAAATTGCTCACCAAATAAAGGAGAAAAACTTGTTGAGTTTTTAGCGAGTTTTCGCCAAAAAACTCGACGAGTCTACAAAAAAAGGTCTCCCACGGCCGCTAAAAAGGCATTTTCATTTCATTTGATTTTCTAGGTACTCTCCAAGTCCATATTTCCAAGTTTTCCTACAATTCTTCATCTATAATTTTGTCTAGTTCTACCTCCCTCTAGTTTTCAGTAGACATGGGAAGAGGATGATGTAAATTTGTAAAATATATTAATGTAGTATTTACTTTCAGTTTTACAAAAACAATTTGCTATTTTCGTTTTGTTTCAGACTATCAGTATCAGCGCATTCCACATGAGGATGCCATTTTGTACCCAATTTGCTTTCAAATCAATCAAATACAACTAGACTCAATTTGTTTCTTTTATGTACTCATTTATTGAATCATTGGATGCATCTTATCATTGAATTTTGCAAAAAAAAACATTTTTAATGAAATTTAAGCAATTTTTTAAGTTGTCGAGTTTTTGCCATCTCGTGTTTTTTGGGCTTGGTGAGTTTTTTTAATTTGGCGAGCCTGGCATCATTTACAAAAAGTATAGAAAAAAACAAATATATGTCACAAACACAAAAAAATCACAAAACCCAAAAACAATCAAAACACAAATTCAACAGTTAACATCCAGCAGTATAGAGTTTCAGTTTGGGGAGAACTTAGGGTTCTTACAGTGGTATCAGAGCTTTGATCCTGCCATCCTAGAGGGTTAAAGCTTCTTATGCAACCACCAGAAATTGGTCTACATAGGTATTATACTCGCAGAAGGGCAGAACAACAAGGAAATCAAATAGCAAATACAAAACAGGACACAATGGGGGATAGGAGAAATGATAGCCCACCTAGAAATGAAGCAAGAAATGGAGCAAATAATGAAGGGAAGCAAGAGAAATCATGAGGAACATGGCAGTAGGGCTTCAGCAGGTTGCAGATGTTTTGCAGCAGCTTACAATAGTTTTACAACAGATGAACCCTCTTAGAAGACAGAATCACAAGCCAGATGACAATAAAAGTGTGGTTGGCACTCCCAGGGCACATAGAGCACCCACTCGTACCACATATAGGCCTACACGTCCTACCTTTTTGAGGACTGAACCAGAAGAAGCAAATGTTGAAGAAGAGGGAGATGATTTATTCGCAGATAATGTCATGACAGTGCACGATGAGTGGGATTTATTAACACCACAGGTTGAGGAACATTTGAACTTTGACCGATTCTTGAGTCAAAGGAGAGAGCATTACAAAACAAGGCAGGATAGGAGACCAAGGAACCAAAACAAAGACCTTAAACATGCTACAAGCAAACTCACACTACCACTGTTTGATGGCAACGGGAAGGTCACGACACGATCTTGGATCCACAAGTTGGATACCTTTTTAACTCTTCGGCCTATGACAGAGGAGGATGCAATCAAGTATGCAACTTTGCACCTGGATGGGTTAGCTCATGATTGGTGGCACCATGGGATGGTCACTTTGCAACATAACTTCATCACCTCTTACCAGGAGTTTACTGATAGGCTGATTGAGCGCTTTGACAAAAAAGATCCTAAGACTTATTTCAGAGACCTTGCTCGACTCAAGCAAGTGGGGAGTTTGGAGGTGTACATTGGTGAATTTCAGAAACTTTCAGTTATGGTTCCCATCATATCTGGAAGAAGGTTAGTCATTTTGTTTATTGAAGGCTTATTGGAACCACTGAGAGGATGGATAAAAGCTTTTGATCCCCCATCACTCCAAGAAGCAATGAGGAAGGCTAGAAGCATGGAGCTTGCAGCCCCACAAAGTAAGTTCTCATCCAAAGCATCTTCTTCATCCAGGGACAACAAGTCATTCTCTAAAAAGACGGAAAAATCAGATTCAAAAAAGAAATCAGCAGCTCCACTAGACCAAGAAACACTCAATGATTTGCGTAAAAAGAAGTTGTGTTTCTACTGCAAGGGACCCTACGATGCAAATCATGACTGTCCTTTGAGGCCTAAGGGCAAGGCCAATCGAATAATGTGTGCATTTTATGAGGATTTCGAATCTGAAAATTCAAACCAGCAAACTGATCAAGAAGAGATAGGGGTTGAAAAGTCAGGAAATCAGTCTGAAAAAGAGGCTGAAAATGAGGAGGAAGTGAAGCTTCAAGAAGCACGTCTCTCTAGCATACAATGTGAGGGCTCCTTCAAGATGTGTGGGCTCATGGCTGGTCAAAAGGTTATGACATTGCTTGACACAGGTGCTACGCACAACTTTATTGATGCTAGGTTGGTTGATAAATGGGGGATACAAACGGAGGAATTTGAGGGTATAAGAGTGAAGGTTGTTGATGGTTACACTCTTAAGTGTGATAGAATGATTTCAGACCTCCCTCTGTGCCTAAACAACTTTGACTTTAAGGCAGATTTCTATGTGGTGAATATGGGAGATACAGATGTGGTCTTAGGGATGAAATGGTTACATGCCATAGGAGAGTTTACCCTTAACCTTCAAGAGATGGAGATGAAATTCAAGGTTGATGGGAAGACTCATGTGCTGAAAGCAATCAAAGATAGTAGTTTCAGGATGATATCCTTCAGAAGGATGGAGAGACTCATACGCCATGAAATGGTGGAGTGGGCAGCTGAGTGTATGTTGATGCCATCATAGGAGGAGCAGCAAAAACCAGTTTATCAACCTGATATACAAGACTTGAGGATTAAACACACTAAGGTGTTTAATGACATTCCACTAGGTAGAGCTACAGACAAAGGTATTGAGCATATCATAGAGTTGGAGGAGGGTGCCAAACTCATGATGATCACTCCTTATAGGCACCCAAAGCGGCTGAAAGATGAAATTGAAAAGACAATAAAAGAGTTGCTTGCTATGGGACATATTAGACCAAGCAAATCTCCCTTTGCTTCATCAGTGGTCTTGGTGAAGAAGAAAGATGGTACCTTACAGATGTGCATTGATTACAGGGTTCTGAATAAGAGGATGATTAAGAACAGGTACCCTATTCCTCGTATTGACAAGTTGATTGATGAGCTTCATGGCGCTTGCTATTTCTCAAAGACAGATTTGAGATCTGGTTATCATCAGATCAGGGTCAGAGAACAGGACATAGAGAAGACAACATTTACATGCCACTGTGGACACTTTGAGCTTGTGGTTATGCCATTCGGCTTAACCAATGCCCCTGCCACGTTTCAGTCCACCATGAACAAGGTCTTCCAGTCGCAGTTGACGAAATTTGTTCTGGTCTTCTTTGATGGCATTTCGGTTTATAGCAGGTCTTGGAAGGTGCAACTTGCCCATTTGGATACAGCGTTGGGTATTCTTGACAGGGAGTCCTTGTATGCCAAGGAGTCTAAATGTGATTTGGGTATGACAAAGTTACTGTACTTAGGCCATATCATCAGTGCAAAAGGGGTTCGTATGGATCCAGACAAGGTCAGAGCTATCATAGAGTGCCCTACTACTAAGAGTCTTACTCGACTCAGAGGGTTTATGGGTTTATGTGGCTTCTACTGTCGATTTGTTACTGAATATTCATAGCATGCGGCACCACTTACAGACTTGACGAAGAAGGGTGCGTTTTCTGGACTCCTGAGGCACAAGAGTGTTTTGAGAAGTTTAAGCAGTTGATGATTACTTGTCCAGTCCTTGCGCTACCGGATTTAACTAGGCCCTTCGAGCTTCAATGTGATGCCTCCGATGAGGGCATTGGCACAGTTCTTATGCAAGATAAGCACCCTATTGCTTTCGAGAGCAGGAAGCTTAGGGGACCCGAGAGGAGCTACAGTATATATGACAAGGAAATATTAGCCATCATGCATGTGTTGGCTAAATTCAAGCAGTACCTTGTTGGCAGTAAATTTTGTGTTAAAACGGATCATAATAGCCTAAGACATTTCCTGGGACAGAGAGATCTCAATGATTGTCAGCAGAAGTCGGTAAGTAAGTTGCAGTCATATGACTTTGACATTGCCTATGTCAAAGGGACTCAGAATGTTGTTGCCGATGCTTTGTCTCACCGACCTCATTTGAGCTCCATGGTTGAGATTTCAGAGGATTGGAGACATCTGATCATAGCAGACTATGCCAAAGACTCGTGGGCTTCTGGCATTGTTGAGGGTTCAGTGCAGGACAGTAGGTACTCCGTTGTAAATGAGCTTTTCATTTACAAAGGGAGAATTTTCTTGACCCCAAGATCGGAAACGAAAAGCAAAGTGTTGAGAACCTTTCATGATGTGCCCATGGCAGAACATCCCGAGTATTTCAAGACTTACAGGCAGATACAGGAGTGTTTCACTTGGAAAGGTCTTAACTCAGATGTTCTTCGATATGCCAGAGAGTGCCCTATTTGTCAGTAGAATAAACAAGAGCATACATATCCTACAGGGTTATTTCAGCTATTTCTAATTCCTGATAGGAAGTGGGAATGTTTTTCTATGGATTTCATTACGGGTTTTCCGAAAGCCCAAGGTAGAGACTACATATATGTGGTTGTTGATCGGCTCACGAAGTATGCTCACTTCTTCCCGATTACAGCTACATATTCAGCTACACAGGTAGCAGAGTTGTTTTTCCGTGAGGTATTCAGGTTGCATGGTCTACCTTGGAGTATTGTCAGCGACAGGGATAGTCGATTCTTGAGTCACTTTTGGCATGAGCTATTCAGACTTTGTGGAACTGAGCTTACTCTGAGCACTAGCTACCACCCACAAACAGATCGCCAAACGGAAATTGTAAATAAATGGGTGGAGGGATATCTCAAGAACAATATCGCAAGGTAGCAAAAGGCTTGGGTGAAGTGGATTCATCTCTATGAGTACTGTTATAACACCACTCACCATTTGTCGATTCAGATGACACCATTTATGGCATTGTATGGGTATGATGCACCTAGCTTTCTTGATTTATTGCTGAGTGACAGTAGAGTGCCTAGTGCTAGGGATCTTTTGCAGGAGAACCAGGATATTATGAGGGCTCTTCGTGAGAATATTCAAAAGGCACAGAATCAGCAAAAGCAGTATGCATATTAGAAGAGAGTAGAGCATTCTTTTGATGTAGGGGATATGGTGTATCTGATGTTGCAGCCCTGTTGTCAGTCCACCCTTAGGAAAAGTGGTGCAGAGAAACTCAAGCCACGCTACTATGGCCCTTTCAAGATTATCAGGTAGGTAGGCGAGGTGCCTTATGAGTTAGACCTACCAGCAGATAGCAGGGTACACAATGTATTCCATGTTTCGCGCCTCAAGAAGGTGTTAAGACATCATGTTGTTCCTTCTACAACTTTACCACCCTTGGATGATGAGGGGAAATTGATTTTAGTACCTGAGGCAATCTTAGATTCTAGAGAGCGTCGACTGCGGAGGCGGGTCATCATGGAATATTTGATTAAGTGGAGAGACTTGTCGGTAGACGATGCTACATGGGAGAGCGAGGATATATAGCAACATCCGGAGTTGAGATTGCTTGGGGACAAGCAATTTCAGGGAGGGCGGACTATAATGTCCCCTTCTAGCTAGACATTAGTTATCAATGGAATTAGCCTATTAGTTTGACCCTCGTAGGCTAATGGGATTGGATAGAGGGTCTTTTGAGGCAAATACCTAGTCAATTGATGGCATTATGCTTCTCCAGTGCTTGGTGGGGTTCAGGCTTAGCCTTTACAGAGGTTTCAGGACTCAGTTTCTCATACTTACTATTTATAGTAAGTCATTCAAACAGTGTTTCTATTTATAGCAGGGCACCTGAACACAATGTGTTGGCAGTGTCGATCCCGGAGTTCAGTTGGTTGGATGAAATAAGGAGAATTGCACAAGTTATAATGTTTGATTATTATTAAAGGTGACTTTAATAATAATTAATATTATAAAGTTATATTATTAAGTTATAATTGCACTTTATGACTTAAGGGGCCATTAGTCATTAAAAGGGGGGCCATTTTAATTAATTACTTGGGCGCCAATTTCAAGGTAATATTTTAATGATGTTAAAGTGCGAACTTAATATTATTTTAAATGATTCAAAAAGGCAAAATGGAGGGATCGAACTTTTGAGAGAAGTATACAAGAAAAGCCAAGAAGAGGTTGACCCATTCTATTGAGCATTTGATAATTTCACTTTATGATTTCCCTTTGGCATTAGAGAAGAGAAACGAGGGTTTCTGCATTTCCAAAGCTATTCGACATTGAAGAACATTCATTCTTCATTGTTTGTGCTTTTTGAGGTTGTGCAACATCAGCTAAAGTTAGCCTATGAGAGTTGGTTTCATACAGAGGCCAATATAGAGCAAAATAGAGGAGTTTATCAAAGGGGTTTCAATCAGATTTCTTTGTGAGAAGCAAACATCGTCGAGGCTGCATTTTGTATTCATCTGGCACATTTCACTAGGCCTACTATCTGATTTCAGCAGGCCGTACCAGCATCTAGAGATTGCAGTCTTTCCTCTTGACCTAGGCGCCTTGCCTTTTTGGCTTATTCTTTCATCTTCAAGGGCGGCTACTTCAAGGAAGGCATTTTATTAAGTTTTCATGGTGGAGAAATTATTGTATGCAACAGATCGATCAAACCTTCAGGCATATTCATTGCTGCCAGCAACCCAGATTTTTGATATAATAATCTTCCTTCTATACCGGGTATGCATTTGATTTTAAAGGCCTTTCGGAAAATAGTTAAATAAAAGATATATATTTGCAGCAATAGTTTTCTTTCAATAGTTTGTATATTTCTCAGTTTTCTTTATGCCTGGCATCATTTACAAAAAATACAAAAAAAAGAGCAAATATATCTCAAAAACCCAAAAAAATCACAAAATCCTAAAACAATCAAAACACAAATTCAGCAGTTAGCATCCAGCAGTACAAAGTTTCAGTTTTGGGAGAACTTAGGGTTCTTATAGATTAAGGCTTTGCCCTAGGTTAATGAAAACAATTTAGGATGTAGTTGATGATCAATCCTAGGTTCTATTTTGGCTATGTTTGGAGCCTTTCTAGCTTGTATTTAAAATTCTAATTTTCCTTTGTTGTACAATTAGCTGGTTAGAGGATGGTAATGACCTATAGGAACCAACTTTGGTTTTCCATCCTCATGATCAAACTTTGTATTTTCTACTTTGATATTTTTAATATATGGGAGTGGTCCCCTAAACCACAATTCATAGATCTAAAAGAAAAAAATAAAATGAAACATGTTAGAAACCTAGTCTAAATAAGAGAATCTTCATCTACCCCACCTATGACTTCAAGTACCATTTCTTTTCCTTATCAATGTAATACTACTTTTCTCCAGAGTATAAAAATTCCATAGATTTAATATATCGAAATTAATTTTGCATGACAACAGATTTGTTAATGTCATTATATATTTAGTTTAAATATTATAAAGTTTTCTATAATTTAGAACAAATGCACGAAAATGCTTGTTTATCCATATTAACGAGCTTAACACTTTAGCACATTAATATCACTATCATTAATAGATATAAAATTATATCCAACAATATGAATATTATTGAAAGGAAACAAATAATGTCTTTTGAGAATTTAATTAAATTAACTCCATCTCATTTATTTATAATTTTGAATATCCTTGAATAATAATAAGTTCGGTACTTATCTAAATTAGAGCACTTGTAGAGGTCGCTCTCATCCAAGAAAGATTTCAGTGATTTTGTCCCTAATAGCTATGGCACACTCCAAGAGGAAACAAATTCTCATTCAAAACATAGCATGTAACAGAGCAACCACTCAACATGCACAACAAAGAAATTGCTCAACAAGACTTGACCAAGACAATCCCGAGTGTACTATGTACCTTGAGTTGAACACAGTTTATGTGCCCCTTCTCTAATACCCATAGCCCACCAAACCACCTTTTTCCTTGAGTGTGATCTTCATTGCCTTTCCAAGGCTCACATAATGCTTTATATAACCTTTTAAGTGGTGGTTTCCAAACCATCGCACCCTTTCACAAATGTTTCCTTTAGATATTATTTAATAAATATAATTATTCCTTCCTTCTTAAACAAGTTTTTATATATATTCTTTATTAATACCCATTTTAACCAAAGGATCGTAATGTCCTTTATTTTTCTATCTCCCTTTTAATTCTAAAGGGTTATTTCATAAAAAAATAACTTTCTTTTTACTTTGGGGAAAAAGTCCCATAACAATAAGTGAGTCAACCATCCTTTTGACTCAATATTGCACCTAATGCAATAATAGAAGCATCGGTATGACTATGGAATGGCAGCTTCCAATCAGGTCCATGTGGTAATCAGTTTGTGCTTCAAGACTTCAAATGTTGTTTGACAAGTAGGCATGAAATTGAACAAGAAGGTGAACAATGGGGGTGTAGTTTTGCTAAAATATTGTATTTGTGGTAGTATAAAGCACATCCAAGAAAACTAAAAACATGGCTTTGCTTTTGAGGAAATGACACATTTTGAATTGCGCTTATTTTGTAGGGACAAATTTTATTCTCTATGATGAGATATGGGTTCTGAGGACAATGCCTTTTGACATGAGCATGTAACATATTTCATTACTTAGGAAAAGGCTAGCATCCTTGCATATTGAAGTACTGTCTCCAAATTTTTCATTACTTCTTCATAAGAATTAGCATAAATAGTAAAGCAATCCATATATGTTCAACACATTAATGAATAAGATCAGAAAAAATAGTTAAAACAACTCTTTAGAAAGTTGTAGGAGCATTACATAATCCAAAGGGAAGGATACAATAAGTGTAAGTCCCCCATGGACATGTGGTGGTTGTTTCATCCCGATCCTCTAAAGTTATGCAAATTTTATTATGCTTGCTAAACCCATCAAGGAGAGAGAAATATTTCTTCTCTGCAAAAATGTCCAATACTTGATCAATGAATAGCAATGGGAAATGATATTTCTAGGTAGTTAAATTAAGTTCTCTATAGTCAACACATACGCACCATTTGCCTCCCTTATTCGGAATAATTACTAATGGAGAGACTCATTCACTATCGAAGATAGGATAAATAAAACCTGTATTAAGGGGTTTCTACAACTTTTCTTTCACAATTTTAGGCAAGACTAGTTTTATCATTCTTTACAATTTTCTAATAGGCTTGCAATTATCGTTAATGTAAAGTGATGAGTGCATTCTTTTGGAAGGATTCCTCTTACATCTTGATAATCCTATAAAAAAGAATTGTTATGTTCTAACATGGCAATAAGTTGTTGCTTTTGCATATTGGGTGTTGATATGAAGGTTTTCCTTGGAGAGATTTGTAATGACCCAACCTATGGATCATTCAATTTTTCGATTTACTCCTTATTGGATTGACACAATTTGTCATCCAATATTATGTAAAGTTATCAAATTTGCCAATAACCTTAAAGATCATAAAGATGTTGTACTTTGGTATATCTAAGAGCAACTGATAATACTAGTTTATTGATATGCACATGATAAGAATTATGAAATCTGATGTAAATATTATTTTAGTAATGGTAATATGCCATATAAATATAATGCTGTTGCTGAGTTGTTAAGTTAAAATCATGCATTGTTGTAGGAGGTTAGACCTCTTTAAATTGCTCTCTCTGAAGTTATCTCTTTATACATGCAATTTTATAATAGATGCTATTTCTGATTTTTCTGATTAATTATGCATCTTGATAGGATGAATTACTGGCTCCTTAGGAGCTCTTAAATTCGGAGTCCTTAAAGGAATTTATCTGCACAACCGTTCAATGGTCCTATGAGGTTCTATTTGCAACCTTTATTTATACCTTGCCAAGGGATATGCCTTTTCGTGAAGGATGTGTCTTCTTCCCTTAATAAGGATGTGTCCCTTTATAACAAAAAACCATCGCTGCCTTAATTAATAGATTTATTTTTATTATTGAAATCATTGCCTTAGTTCTCCTAATCGCTGTTAAACTCCTCATACTAATTGCAGCCTTTTGTGAGAATAATCGCTGCCTATTATTACTTTAATAGCTGTTCTTTTGTTAATCAACCCTTAATCTTTTGTCTATCTCTGACATGCAAATTTATTGATTAATGTAATTAAAACTCTTTATACAGATCGGCCCGTAGTAATCTCCTCTAGAATGCATAATCAAATGGTTGATAGCTTTGGAAACCACACGATAATAGAGAGAAAATAATAGGCGATGAGTATGGAAGTAATTCTCCATGTCAAAGTGTCAAGCTGCGGTCAAAGTATGAACCTGATAATGTTGAGCAAATGTAGTGAGTCTTGGTCACTCGATATCCAATCTGATCTAATTGTTGTATTTATTGTCTTTTAATGATATTATTTTCTTTTACTAAAACTCCCTATATTGCTGGTCTTGATATAGCTTCGATCATATGTGTTTGAGATATAATCGCTACTTTATTTCTTTAATAAGGAATCACGGCTCCTCCATTAGTCATTGGTTGTCTCTCAACTGAGGTGATTGATATTACTTCATCGTTGCATCTCTTATATTTAATGGAACTTCCAATGAAGTTGCTGTTCAGTAGTCTCCAGAGAGTCTCTCTTAAAATAATCTTCAACATGATTGGCTACCATTTGTCTCTTGTTTCACTTAGAATGGAATTAGTTTATAGTCGCCTTTGTTTATTATGAAATTGCAATATACAAGAAGGCCCGATAATCCTCAATGCAACCTTCAATATGGAATATTAGCCCGATGCATCCACTACACATATTTTTTCAAGATCATCTTGACCACTTGTGTTGCAAGTAAAATCTGTTGTTTCTTGCCAATTAGAGTTGTGCATACATTTGGCTCCCTCATGTCATTTGTACCAATATCATTACAATCTATTCCCAAGTGAGGATTATTGTGAAATAATTAATTTTATCTAACATCATTCGTTGAGCTGCCTTCTTAATGATAATTATCGCTGCTAATAAATTATCGTTGTCTTCTAATTTTGGCTTATCTAAATGTCGATCCTTTTCCTTATATATGCTTGAATCTGTGCGATGTAGAAACATGCTTTCAACAACTCAGTGCACAATATGTTGTAATCAATTAGCAATAATTTTCCATGAATACATAAATCGAACTCTCTCAAAATTGTGGGACATTACAAGATTTCAATTGGTTGAATTTGTGGTGCAACTGCAAACAATGTAGAAACTTTAAAAACTTTTAGAAATTCATTAGAATAACAAGGATAAGGTAGTAATTGATGAAGAAACAAGAAAATCCTCAGTTGGCATAAAGCGTTCGAAGATCCCTCAATTAGCATAACCTAGATGAAAGGACAATTAGTTTGTACTTCATCATTTTGGAAGACTATATACAAATAGTGTATGGACATTTTGTTTGAAGTTAAAAATTAGCGTCTTTATCAAGTGACTTCAAAGTTAGTGATTGTTGTAGGATTTGTATTGCAATTTTCATTAATTGGGTGTTGTAATTTTGTATGCAACTACCATTATTCAATTTATTGGGTTTTGTCTATTGTCTTTAATCCAATTCAATTGTGTGTTGTACTCAATCTTTTTGGTCCTTGCTTTTGGCCAAGAATGTGTGTTAACTATTATAGGTTAGGTCGTTCATATTGGTCACAAAAATAAAAAACTATTGTCTATGTGTAGAAGTATTAATTTGTCATGTGCCCATATGTAAGAACCAAAATATTGCAATATTGTTAGTTTGTTTGCAATGTGTGCTTGAACCCCATATGTCTAACTTGTACAAAATTATAAGTCATTTCCTTAGGCCCTAGGGTTTAGTTTAGTTTTAAGTTGCAAGGGAGTTTTCCCTTCTAATTTGAAGAAAGGTTTTACTTTACACAATGTTCCATTTTGTGTTGTCCTAAAAGGGACAAATTAAAACACTAATAATCCTATCCCGCTACTTCTTTCAAACATTGATAGATTAGATTAACTTGCTCTTCAATTCTCTCAAAATTTTAGGTTCAATCAAAATTTTATCTTACCATTGTCCAATAACTAGAATATGAGACTTTTGACCATATAAAGCTTCAAATCAAGCCATAACCAATGTGGAAAAGTACACATTATTATATGTACACTTAACCAAAGGGAAATAATCTTATGATTTAGATTGTTGGTCCATACAATACATTCTAAGTAAAATCTTTTACGACTTAGTGGTCCTATTTGTCTATCCATTAGTTTCAGAATAGTAGATAGTACTAAAGTTCAACTTAGTTCTTAAAGCTGCTTGAAGAGTAGTCCAAAACCTAGAAGTCATTCTTGTGTCTCTATCTGGAATAATTCTGTAGGAATTCATGCAATCTAAAGAGCTTATTGACATATTTTTTCTCAAGTAGCTCATAATCTATAAAATTACTTGGTATAAAATGTGTTACCTTAGTCAATTTGTCAACCACTACAAGGATTGTGTTATGTCTAAATGGAGTAGTAGGAAAACCCTAAAAATTCATATTAATAAACTGCTTCTTTTTTTAATAATATCATGTGGGTATAACAACCTATCTAGATGCATATGCTCTAACTTTGCTCTCTAACACTCAACTTATTCCGACACATGCATCACTATATCTTTCCTCATTGGTGCCTTGGAATACATCAATTTAAGGTCAGCATGCATCTTCTTGACTGTTGGATTTCTTGGATATGGTGCACTATAATCTTCACTTATCACCAAAGAATGAAAATCTCCTTGCTGCAAAATTTAAGTCTTATTTTGATGTCTCAGTAACCCATCTCTATCAAAAATATATGCATCAAAACTATGGGTCATTGGATCAATTTCTGAAAACACCTCTACTTCATTCTACCAAATATCAATCTGTTGTTTATTCAATACATGTTACCGAAAATTAGTTTTGGTAGTTACTATGGCTGCTACATGATTTCTTCTACTCAAAGCATTGACGACTGTGATGAGCCCTGCTGGCTCTCAACTCCAAAACCCCAATTTTTCTTAAGTCTTTAGGTGTTATTTAGTTTTTTAGAGAATTTTTAATAGACAGAAGAGAAGGGGCGCGGCATATTTAAGCTTGTAAATTGAAATATAAGGCAATTTCTCACAGAATGGAAATGCAAAAGTTGTTATTATACTGAAACAATTAGATCATGAATAACAGACATACCAGAAAGTCTCCAGTTATTTTATTTAAAACAGTAGCCAGCTTGCCAGCCAAGAATGCTGAGAAACTGACAAATAAGGATGCCAAGCCGCCAGATCTGACTTCTCCCACTCAGAAACGTGGTACAATGCTCTGGAAATGCAAGACGCCAAAGATGAAAGACCAAAATCAAATCAAAGGAAGGCATTTCAGCTTTATTCTTCACACGCCTCTCTCTAGGCACGAATTCCAAGGTAGGCCGTACGGCCAAGGAAAGAAGAGGTAGAATCACTGATGGAAGTCTCTGAAGCTGTAGAAAGATGCGCCACCAAGAGGAAACCCTCAATTATTGTAAACAATAAGCAATCTCAAAATAAATAATCTCTGTCTAAATCTGTAGAACCTCTGGCTGAAGCTCTCAACATGCACTGATTCGATTGATCTTTCACAATCTCAAGAGTGCTCACACTGAAGAGGTATCGTTCTTCAATGGCAGTTTGTTCAAACCCTGATCACAGGAGAATGCACAGGAAAAATGCTCAAGGCAAAGTCGAAATATCAAAAGGTGAGTTTCTCATTGCCCAGGATTGCTTTATACCTAAATGGCACGCATTTCAAGAAAATACGCCCTTTTGCAATCATTTAAATCTTTTAATATTTAATTAAGTCTTTTCAATAGTCAAGACTTACTACTTGAGCGCACTTTTAATATTTTAAGTCATTAAAATATTAAATCACCTTTTAGAATACTTTAAGTGATATAAAAAGTATTAAAGTCGATGTGACTTTAATAAAAGGCATTTAAGTTAAATAATTAACTTAATCACTTAAAAATTCATAACTTGCTCAAAACTCTGAATATTCCTATGCCGTCAGAAGCTGTGGACTCCTGAAATGCCAACACTCACTGTGATCCAATCACTGGCCTCTGGAAACAAGAACAATCAACCTCTCCAGAAAGTACCACTGACCCTCTAACCAATCTGGCTAGCCCACAAGGGTCCAATAAAGGGCTAACACACTGTTCTCGAGAACTGTCTAGCGAGGGGACATCACAACGACTCTATTCTTTCCCTTTAATGGACTCAATCTCAAAAGTAAATACTCACTCAAAATCTCTAGCAATATGTGATGATGTGCATTAAGATGAGGTTGGGTGAAAATATAATTCAATCTATGATGATATGGAGAGCAAAAATTATAGCTGCAAATTCTAGGTCATGAGAAATATAATGTGTCTTGCAAGTTTTGAACTTTTCAGACTCTAACTACCACAGTGTTATCTTGAACAAGACTCTTGAATAACACTTTATTGAAACACCATTGACTACTAGGAAATTCCCGTTAGGATCAGGAACTCTCAAAATAGGTGCAGCAGTCAACTTCTCCTTAAGCATTTGGAAGACTCTATTAGATTGTTCTATTCAACTGAGCTCAACCTAATAATCCAAAAAATTGCTCGAGTATAGGCCCCCTTTGTGTATTTGGCCTCATTTTTTCCATCGTCTACGACAGATTTGAGAAAGCAACAGATTGACCTTCACTTGGTCAAATTGCCTAAATGTTGTTTCTCATCATTCCCCATGTTCCTATTAGTTGTTGGAGGTTGCAAAATTCTAAAAAATTCTAATTCTAGGAAGGTTTTAGTCATTTCCCTCAATTTTTGCGGAGATGTATAGTTTCAATGGAGTGTTAAACTTCTTTTGGTTGTTCAAACTCCTATCTTGATGATCAGTCTTGTATAGAAGTTCCGGTAAGTCTATCAAGTTCCTTCCTCTCTTGTTTCCTTCATTCCATTAGTTTGTGGACTTTCAATGGATGTCCGAATTTCAGCTTCTTTGTCTCAACCTCTTGTCCTCTTCTACATCCCCACATTTTTCCATTCTCTTGCTCCCTTCCCCTTTTTACCCTTTGTGCAATTGCAAATTTCATCTGGACTTCTTTATGTTCCCTTCTTCCTCCCAACCTCTGATCCTTCTTCATTACCAATTTCTACAACCCTTCCTTCCTTCTATGTTTCCCTCTTGCGAGGCTCATCTAGAGTTCTTCTGGTCCTTGTCCATCTCACGACCTCCAATTAAGTCCCAACTTTCATCCTTGTGCTTTGTTTCCCATTTATAGACTTGTGGAGTTTTGACGGGCTTCTTTTGTCTCCCTTTACCATTTCAATGTTTTATAGATTTGCGGGTTTTTGATGGATTTATTTCATTTCCACTCCACCTTCGAACATCCAAACCTCCAATTCCCCAATCATTTTTTGCAATCCTTTTGACACTTGTTTTTGCAAATGTTGCACATCCAAATTTTTGGCGATTCCACCTCAACTTCCCTTCGTTGGTTCCGCATGTTTTTCCTACATTTACTCCGATCCTTTTCTTACAAACTTTAGGTGTACTTCTAGACTACCATTTCAATGTCCCATCTTGAATTTTGCTTCCAACCTCTAGTTCCACAATAAGATCCCACATTTCTCTCAAAGCACTTCCTTTGCTCATTTCTTTCTTCTGTAGAGTTTCGATGGACTTTCAAACTTCTTTAAAACTCCTTGTCTTGACCACCAATTTTGCATCATATTCCCACAAAGTGTTCCAATGCTTTTTACCAATTGTTTCTTCTTGTGCAAAGTTCAAGCTGACTTCCGCACTAATCTTCCATCTAGACATCTCGTCTTAACCTCTAATTCCGCATCTTTTCATCGCATTTCATCTAAACCACTTCATTTGCTCACTTCATCCATTGACAGAGTTTCAATGAACTTCTAAACTTCCATCCCCATTTCTAGCCCTAACATGAAACCCCACACCTTTGGTCCTAACCTCCTATCCCACATTAAACTTCCACATTTCCTCTAGATTGCTTTTGTCATTCGTTGAATCTTCCCAAAATGCCATTAATGATCAGATTTGACTCCTACAATGTCATGTCCCCTTTTCCTGCTCTAAATCCACCCTATTTTAATATTGTTTTTAAACACTAGTATATATATTATATAATATTAAAATAATAATAATAAATAAAATAAAATAATAATATTAGTTAATTTCAAATTTAAAATTTTGTGCCGACTTGAATGTCATCATTTGGAGTGCCGACTTGGAGATTTTTATTTTGGAGGTCGACTTGGTTTTTAATTTTTTTTTTTGGTGATCAGGTATAAAGGAGATGTCATCCCCATTTGCTGAGGGGTTTTTTAGGTATTTTCGGAATTGGCTAATTGCAAATCTGAGAAGCTAAACTAGGACGAAAACCTCAATTTGAGAGAATCCAAGTATGATGAAAACCTTACCTGGCTACTGTTATTATTGTCTTTTGACTTTGGAAATTTGTAAGGGTTTTTTTGGAACTCAAATTCGCAAGATGGGAGAACAGGGAATTGTCTCAAGGACAGAAAAAATTTCCCAATTTTGGGGGGCAAAAGGTGGGCTATGGGTGGAGTTGGAGACAAGGAATTGAAAATTTAAAATATATTTAAGTTTTTATAATTAAACTATAAGATTATTAAACATTATAAAAGCTGAAGTTCAAAAAAAAAAAAACTAACATCTATGAGATAAAACATTGAAAATTGAATATTGAAACAGAAATACAAAAATGAGTTAAAAATGGAAATATGATTATGAAATTGTAAATATGAATATTTGGTTTTCATTATCAATAACCATAAAAATAAATATTTGAAAATTCCCCATTTATTTTTATTTTTTACAAATAAATGTTTTTACTATTTTCTTTCAAATAACAATTGATGTGAGATGTTAGGACTCCCCCAATACACGGGGATGTCCCTCAATGCTTCATAGACGTTTCAGCATCCCCAAGCGCCGCTTAAATAGGAGACATCCCAATAATGCCAAAAAATATTGAAATGTCCCTAGTAAATGAGAAAAAAAATTACAGAGGGGCATCCTCTTCATGTATTCAAAACATCCATGATGGCTCCATAAAGCAAGGTAGATGACCCTGGTGATACTCTACTTATTTCCCTTTGCTTTTATTTTTAATTTTTTGTTTCCTTCTCTGTATCTTCTCCTTTACCTTCTCATGTTCTATTGTAAAGCCCCCCCACTAGATGCTACACTTGCTCTCTTCTTTATTTCAGAACACTTCTATTAATCTCTACACTAAGTGCACCTTGATGCACATCTACAACACTTACAACTAAACCATTCCAAAATGGCTTTCACCTATTCAGATTCTGCAGCAACCCTTCACTCATTTTTTTAGTATAGGGATAATCTTCCACCCTTGATACACATTCATATATCCTATTCATAAGTCTTCCACCTACATATCTGGATTTCTGATGAAGGTTGTCCCTCAAAGGATCCTCTTATTTTGGAGCCTCTTCTACATCCTAGACTCTCCTTTCTTGCAACTCACCTCTGACTTCAAATTCCACTTCAGATTTCTTTGCTGAAACCAACATCAACTTACTACATTCTCCCACTTCTTTCATGGGAAATAACTCAAACCTCCTTATCCTTGGAGAATTTGTACATATTCTTTCTCCCAACATTCATTTAACTTTTGTCATACTTATGAGGTCTACTCCGCAACAGATGGCAGGTATCCATGGTTACTACATCACACACTACCTCATCTTAGTCCTTCTCAAAGTGGAAATTTGCATTGCATAGTTCAGCCATTATTGGTTGATCACCCATATATAAACATGTAACCTTATAAGGATTTGGGTGTGCATTACATTTCAAACCCAACTTTTGCACCATTTCTAGAAATTATATTAACATCATCAATGATCAAATTCCACTTCAGATTTCTTTGCTGAAACCAACATCAACTTACTACATTCTCCCACTTCTTTCATGGGAAATAACTCAAACCTCCTTATCCTTGGAGAATTTGTACATGTTCTTTCTCCCAACATTCACTGAACTTTTGTCATACTTACAAGGTCTACTCCACAACAGATGGCAGGTATCCATGGTTACTACATCACACACTACCTCATCTTAGTACTTCTCAAAGTGGAAATTTGCATTGCATAGTTCAGCCATTATTGGTTGATCACCCATCTATAAACATGTAACCCTATAAGGATTTGGGTGTGCATTACATTTCAAACCCAACTTTTGCACCATTTCTAGAAACTATATTAACATCATCAATGATCAAATTGCAGCATTACTGACTGTCTGAAATTTTTGATTGATGTCAAAGGAAACATGCAACAATACATAAATGACATGCATAGATATATTCCTCATTGCAGCGCCACTTTTGGATAAATTGCATGAAACCCACTTATGGTTAGTTGCATGAATCGTGGAGCTAAGTCAACATGCCGTTAAGTCAAACATAAAAAAGCAGCGCCAGCATAAAAAGCAGAAAAAAGAAAAAACATAAAAAAGGAGAAAAAGGAAGAATAAAAGCAGCGCCAGCATGCAAAAAAGCAGCACCCCTTATGCATGCAAAAACAAAGGTAGCATGCAAAATCTGATGCATGCAAAAATTAAAAAGTGCCTCATAGGTTTAATTTTATAAAAGAAGATTAATGTTTTTTTTATAGATAGAAAAGGGGTGAGTGAAAAAGTAGCAGCACAACAGACATGAGATAGCAGGCCGCCATTAGAAGGAGCACAAAGGTGTAAAGGGAAGAGTTGGATTCTAAAAAATTAACATAGTTATTCAATGGGATTCAAAGTAGATAGACATGTTTTAACAGAAAATGATGCATGAGTAGCTCTTTTCTAAGAGGTCTAATATAGAATAAAGGAACAACCCTAGAAAAACTAATAAAAAAGATAATTTGGTCTACTAAAAATGTACAGAGATGCAGGGAAAGGAAAAGGACACCATTCTCTAATTCTCTCTCTTATCATAAGTAACATCTTCATCAATGATCAATATAAAGTACCCACAAACATCTCTAAGAATACCATTGGCAGGATGAACCGGGATAAAAGGGTTCTCTGGTGCAATCCTTGGAAGTATAAAGGTATGTAATGTTGAAGCAACATCTCTAATAGAATCCAAGGCTGAAGGGTCTCTAGTGGCAATCCTACCATAGGCATGGATCCAATCAAAAGTGCAGAGGAAGATAGCTTTCATACAAACAACCCACAAGCACAGATTCTATCATTTTGCAGTCATGGTAAGAGGGTAGTGCATGAAAGGTATGTTAACTATCCATGAATATTGGTTATAGTTGCAAATGGTGTTATGGTCCCATTCAGTGAGATGGAATGGAAGAAAGAAATAAGCAACCTGTTAGGCACTGGAGAACTCTCAAGTATTCTACATATCAGTATAACCCTTCCCTGAAAATTACAACTAAACATCTTAGCCTAAGACAACACCCAAATAATTTGCACAGGTTATGGTCTGCTTCCCTTAAAATAGGATCTGGCAATGATTCTTTGATCTCTATTTCATACAGCCGTTTTAGTCCCTCTGCAAGTAATAACTCTGTTCTGGGGGCTGACAATTTAAAAACTTGATTCACAATGCTACCTTCAATAAGTCAACATAATTATCATGCATTTGAAATGCAGATTCAATCTTTGACATGAAAAAGTTGTTCCCAAATATTTCAATTCGTTTCAAAAGGTTAAAATACCTCATAAAGTACTAGACCAAAAGAAAAAACATCCACACTTGTATCGAAGTCTTCATTTTTGTAAACCTCTGGTGCCATATATAGTCCTGGTTCAAACAAAAAATGCAGCATAAAATAAGCACATTTATAATATAGGCAAAAGGAAAGATAGCACTATAACATCAATTCTAAAATGTTATCTACTGCTCACTAGAAAATGCTTCGTTGAAATGACTGGGGACCCAAAGAAGAAACAGTCAGTGATAAGTGAATACCTTATTCTTCTTACCAGTAACCAAATGTTCTCAACAAGAACTTTGAAATAAACTGCACTCTAAAAGCACTTTTGGCAACAAAAAAAATCAGGGACTTGAATATACAGAACCTCTTTGTTCAATCCTAATTCACCATAATATCTCCTCAGTTATCCATTGAAAACAGATATGAAAAGTATAGGGAGGTATAATCCAATCGACATTATGCTCTTTAATAAAATCAATTTGTCCTCAGTATCAGAAAAATTCAATTAAAAAAATTCAATTATGGTTTATTTGATAATGTTGCTGATTAAATGATTTGATCTAATTAATTTAATAAAAGAAATACAAATGTTCTGACTTCTGATGGTGTGTATACTTGTTAAATCAATTGACACAGCAAATTAGAAGATCAAGCTATTTGCAGGAATTCAAACTTGCTTCTTTACACTCTACAAGTCTTATATATATTAAAATATTAAATGTAATATTAATGGTCATCTTAGCTTTATTTAGTATTTGGTTAATCATTTTAATACTCAAGTCTTGTATGTGTAACAGACTGTCACCTCCTATATTTCCGTTACTTTTTGTTTCAGTCTTCCGTTATGATTCCAATCATGTCCTGTGATCGTGGAATCTCTCCTTTGTAAATCTATATATGTAATCTGCTTCTGTTAATAAAATGATTTGATGATTTACCAAATTAACATGGTATCAGAGCTCGAGTCGACCTGGGCGCCATTTTTTTTCTCTGTTTTTTTTAAAAGAAAAATCATTGAGGGGTTCTGAAAATCACGTCTTAGTTTTTGACGGATTTTTGGTGGATTTCACTTGCTTTTCTGGATGCGACCTTCGTGTTTCCTGGGCACGCGCGGCTTCTGTGTTTCTTCTGCATTTGGGCACGTTTTCAAATCTTCTCAAGGGCTGCGATTTATCTATTTTGGGTGATGCGATGACGCGATTTTTATTTTTCTGGGCATGTTTTTTGAAGATTTCAGGGCGTAATTTCTTCATTTGTTTGAAACGCATTTTTTGAAGACTTCTGGTCTTGCTTTCCACATCTGAATAAAACGTGTTTTCTGGAGATTTTTGGCTGCAATTTAGAGCCTTCTATGGTCACATAATTTTTCTAATTTGGAGCAGTGATTTTGTGCTCTCTAGGACCATGATTTTCAGATGATTTTTCTGATTTGGAGCCACGATTTTGTGCTCTCTAGGGCTGCGATTTTCAGAGGGGTTTTTGTGCGGATTTTTGTCATTCTTTATCCGCATTTTTTACTTCTCTGACATGCATTTTTTTTTTTGCTCATGTCTGTGTCTTTGCCCTAGCTTGTGGATTTCCAAACGTGGGTTTATGCTCGCATTTGCTGAGATTCGTATTTGAGGTTTTTTTTAAAAATCTTCTCTTTTCTGGGCAACTGAAATTTATTGGCAGTATGAAGAAATAATTTTTTTTTAGTCAGTTTTGACAAATTTTCTGGGAAAAATAAAAAAATTGTAAAGAGTTTTCAAAAATTTTCTATAAAAATTATGTTCTTACAGTTTTTGAGCCTCTTTTTCAGACAATTTTTGAAAAATCGAGAGTTGTGCCAGCTGATAGTCCAATGTTTTGTCAGCTGATCATAGAGTTACCTCATTTTTCGTGCTTTGGAAAATGGGAGGGATGGCGTCTTTGTCCAATGTTATGTTGGAAAGTTTGCAGAGGTTCAATGGAAAGAATTACAACACGTGGAAGCAGAGAATGCTTACCATCTTTGAGTACTGGTGTTTGGATGCACTTGTTCTAAGTACAAAAGTTCATCCCACTATTGCTGGGAAGGATCAGGACAAGTATGATGGAAGTAGTAGGGAGGCAGTTATGCTTCTAAAATTATCTATCACCGATGCGATGTTACCAAAAATACCAAATTAACAATATAATGCACCTAAAGGTTCATAGTAGGGCTTTGAAACTGCGACTATTGCATCCTTGCAATTGTTGAAATAATTATTGCATAGATTTTGAGAGAATTCGATGCCAAACTCTACAATTACTGTATGCTTGTATTTATTATGGAATGGAAACATTACAAAGTGGCTATAGCTTAATTGAAAGTAGTTTTTAGACATAACTAATGTGGTGTTATTGCATCACTAACATAAGCAATAAATACATGTGATAATGCCAATTTTGTCCCAAATTTTGATGAAGAGAATAACAAAAAGCAATTTAGTCATTAGATTAGTAGATTATTACTAAGAAGTGCAATGGTGGAGAAAAATATCAATGCCAACCAATTGCCAATTTTAGTGATGACAAACCTCCATACGCTTGGTGCAAGCATAATAAACTAATGCTTTTACCAACTTCAAGGCTCCTTGATTGTGATAGAAAAGTGGAGTTAGTTGAAGATCACTCAAAACCCAATGTAGCAAAACTACTTCACAAATAGTACTAGCATTTCCTTTGTAATTTATTTCAGCCGAAAATAAAGCTACAAAATGTTGAAGATCACTCTACCACAAAAAAACTCTTGAGCCCAAGTAAAATATCTAGCCTATACTTGATCTATATGTATCAACTGAACCAGCACAATTAGAGTCTATATACCCTATCAACTTAAAATCGTTTTCCCTTTGATTAAAAATGTAATACAAGAGTACCTTTGGCATATCACAATACTAGTTTTATTCCTTGGTAATGAGCAAGCTTCAATTAGGCTAAAAATTGAGAGAGATAACTCCAAAACAAGGATCCAACCATGTGGATCTAAGATATGTCAAGGTACCAACCAATTGTTTGTAGCATAATTCAAAAATTGAAACTCAGCTAAAACTTGGTAGACCAAAAATTAGACTAAAAACTGGACTCGAGGAAAAACTTAGCAAAACTAGGCAAATAAAATAAATTACATAAATATAAAAAAGCAAACTTCAAAAATGCATGAGAAGGGTAAAGAATGAATTTAGAAATCTCATAAGCCTATTCTGATCATAATAGTGTTACTCGGAATCAAGATTGACTCAACAAACCAAAAAGTATAAATGGGATTCAACTAATCGGGATTTAATTGGGAAAAGTACAAGAAAAACAATAGAATATTCATTAAAAAAAGGAAAATTCGTTGCTTTTGTTATTTCAAGACAAATGAAGAGAAAACACACCGCTCCATCTAGTGCAATAAAAAACAAAGTTTATTTTTCTTTTCTTTTTTAAAATAGAGTAGGGATCTAAGCATAGCAACACCTAGTGAGATAAAGGCTTTTATGCAAGATTTTATCCAACAATAGACTTCGCTTTCCAAACTCACCATATCCAATAAAGTCTCCAAAGGGACTCGCAAAGCAACTCACGTAGAACTCACAAGTTTCTACAATTGACTCATCTCAAAAGGCATGTGCAAGTTTCTTGACTATTCCAAAAGCTCACAAGTGCTCATGAGTCCAACAAGTTCTTGTCAATCTTCAAAATACTAGTCTATTAATACACCCAAATATGATTTTTCATCAAGGCGTCATATTCAATCTACAAGGCAGCCTCTAATTCAAGTTAATTGCATACCCTTCCAGTTCAAGCACTTTGAAAAGTTTAGAAAAGAGACCAAAATGAATGTGCTCATCTAATCCAGTAATTTGTTTCCTTGCTTGACCATTAGAGGATTAGCAAGAAATCCAACATCTAACACATCCTAAATAGTGGAATAATCAACAATACCATTTTTGTCTTTGTTGTTGTAACCCAAGGCTCGTACGACTAAGCAATGATATCAAGAGTTGACCTCGTCTCAATTTTGAACCTTTGATATACCAACAATGCAAGAGAAATATCATCTGGAGGTTGACCTATTTGTAAGTGTGAAGGAGACAAAGAATTAACAAAACCATATCACCAGTTCCGAACTAATCATGGACAATATGATGTTTAGGGTTACTATCAAATACAAGTTTTGTTTCATTAACATCAACATCCCA
The DNA here is from genome assembly GCA_007258455.2 of Sequoia sempervirens. Classification (NCBI taxonomy): domain Eukaryota; kingdom Viridiplantae; phylum Streptophyta; class Pinopsida; order Cupressales; family Cupressaceae; genus Sequoia; species Sequoia sempervirens. The sequence continues at coordinate 150,217 of VDFB02325379.1, forward strand.
ATTAGATACAACTTTGTTAGTGGAAATATCAATGTGTATATATGCCTTAAGATTGTTCACTATTGATGTAGGAGCATCCTGGGCGAAGCACGATCAATATCGACCAAAAAAAAATTTTTTTTGATATATTACCAAAAGAACTTGACTCAGCTTGATAAAGAAGACCATTCGAATTCTAAGGGAAATGAAGTGGAGCACCAACAGAAATAAAAGAGCAGTTAGTTAGTTAACAAAAGATGTTGCGCACCTGTGCAGGGTATGGACTGCACAGGAAAGAACGTCTTGCAACCCATTTCAGGCATAGAGAGAGCGACAGAAAGCAAGAAAGGTAATAGGGGGTGCAATGAGGAAGCATCAAGCATGTGATGCCAAGGAACTTGGCACTTCTATGTGTAACTTTAGAGCAGATTGAAAACCATGAAGGGCGTGCAGACATATAAAAGCCATGGAAAGATATATAAAGGGCAGAGATAATAGTCGATGCAACAATGAAGAGCTAATTACACAAGTCGAAGGAATTTGGAGGGCCACGTAAGGAGGAAGGATGAAGACATGAAGATGGCGAATCTTTGTTTTGCCTTAAGTTAACAACAGAAGCCATGACGGTAGAAATGAAAGGGTCAAGCCTATCATAGAGAGCAGATTAACATCAATTTCTTTGCAACTACAGCATTGAAGAAATTGTATGCAGTAGGAAGAATATAGACAATGAGGCGGATAGTTTGGAGGTGTGTTCAAGAGACCACATTAAATACAAACTAGATAAATATGAGGAGAATTCGGCTTAAAAAAGATGATGAGGATTGGTATCGATGCTAAGATAGGAAGTGACATGTAGGGAGCACACAAAATAAAGGGAGAATGGAAACCAATCGAGTAAGCACAAGGCATGATGATGACCGTGCCAAGTAGGGGGGAGGTTAGATATGGTTTAAGGGTGTGTCTCCTACGATGTGACATCAAAGGTTAAAACAAAGACAGAAGGAATGGGGTGTAGCATAGAGGAGAAAAGACGAACTGGTGGAGGGATTTGAATGGTTGTAGAATCGAAGAACTCTGTGCAAGGAAAATGTGGAAGAAAGCGAAAGAATTTGGTGCAAAGGCTGCAAGTCCAAGAAGAATTGAGCAGAGGAAGAGGAATACAGAGCAACCATGGAGTTGCCAGGAGTTGTAATGTAAATTTCATGTAATTTGTTTTTAATAAAGTTACTTGTTTGCTTGCAAATTGGAGTGTATGGAGCAATTGTAAATCGATTGTTAATTTGACACAAGTAATTGTCAAATTTGAGTAAATCATCTATGAATTTTGTTGTAATCTAGGAGTTGTGAGAGAGAATGTTGTTTTTCTCTTCATCAGCTATACCCAAAAAAGGAATAAAAGGAATACTTGAAGCTACTGGAATCTAGTTGACTCCTTTTGCTATCAATAGTCAAAATAAACATAGTAGAACAAAAAACGTAAAAATGTATTTGTTACATTTGGTTCTAGCCCAAACCAAGACTCTTCCAATTTGAAATTTTGCAAGACCTTGCACAAACTTCTATTCAAGAGATATACCTTCATATTACTTCTTCTACCAAACATTTGTATGGGAAGCCTTTACTTTGCATCATGAATAGGTCCATCTCCATGATGGTTCGATTTCTTCTCTCAACCCCATTCTCCTAAGGAGTGTATAGCACTAC